>CM034154.1:450985076-451201010 GCA_019776745.2 Taxus chinensis | reverse complement strand
TATGTTTGGCATTAATATCCCACAGGGGGAGTGTAAGCGCTTGATGTGTCTGTGTAGGACCCCTCCTGAATTTTTCTAGTTGCGGGGAGGTTCTGACGGTTAACTTGTAGATGTTTTTGGTTTTGAGGCATGTGGAACCCTTGCTTACAATTAGAATAATTGGGTAATCGGGGTATCCTTAATATTTTTATCAACATTTCTTCATCTTTTTGTGTTAGAAGAGACATAGAAGTACTTGTCTTACTTGTGGTTGCAATCTACTCTTCTATCATTACATAGTTTAGTTTTTTGGAAGGTATTTGAGGTTCATTTCCCTTAAAAGGGTCTATTTTACTTTCCCCTTCCCTTAAAAGAGGGATATAATCACTGATAATTTTTAAATCTATGGATTATTTAGTACCATATTATTTTATAATGACAAATCCACCCCTTTTGCATCATCATTACATCTATAGTTCATATATGTAATTGTGTTGGCTCTTGTTTATTATAATCTAATGGTTCCATAGGATTCCCAGCCATCTTCATGTCAATATAATACTTACTCACCACTTTATTATCATATAGAAGACTTTAAGGGAAAAATTACACCATGTAATCAATTACTTGTTGCAAAGTCATTCTTGAGAAGTCTGTTAATCTGAATTACTTCTCATCCCTACAATTCATCCAAAAGTCTTCATAGTGTGGTTCATACTGATATGAGCCTCCCAATATTGTACTCATCGCCCATATAATGTCATAATTGGGTCTTGATTGAAAATTATCCATTTATAACATGTTCATCTCTTCATCCAAGAGTCTAGGTTTAACAACCGTAAAGTATGTATATCTTTCAATCTAGATAGGGAATTTGATATTGGTTTTATATTTTCATGTAATAAATTTTTGTACCTCTTCCAACTACCTATAAACCTTGAAAAGTGCACATTTATCATCTAAAGACCCAGTGAACACGTAAGGGGTACCTTAAAAGCAAATTACTCATATGTAGGTGAAAAATAGGAATTGTATGAATTAACATCCATATTAATTAATTACCTTTCTTACAACTGTAGATATTCTAAAAATTTGTCACTCTAGCTGGAAAATAAAAATAATTGGTACAAATATGGCATCATGTGTCCTTATGAAATTACCCATTTGATTCTCCAAATTCAATTGAGAATAAACATTATATACCTTATAGTATTATAATTACCCTCCTTGAAATTCATGGGAGAGATTTGTGACATGTAATGTTATAAATAAGGTAGGAGGTCATATATAATTACATCTTAGTGTATATCCCTCTCATATTTACACGAGAATATTTATGATCTGGTCATGGATGGACTTGCTTATGAGGTCAACCAAAAAAATATTTTATTTGATAAATAGGATAATCTAGATGTAAGAGAACATCCATTCCTACAAACTAAAGGAAAATTTTAAACCTACTATTATACTTAGCATGGTAATGAGGTCCTCAACCTCTATAGTAAAATATGACCCAGTCAACTTCTTATGGACTCTAGTATAATATCTCTTCCCTTTTAGTAATAAATTAAAATTCATGATTTTGGAGAAGTTAAGATGATTAAAATTCCATGAATCTTGTTTCAATTTAATAATAATACCCACCACCTCATTAGTTTTGGGTAATCATAATATTTCCTTGAATTTTTCAAGTGACAATGATAGAACCCTAGCAACACTATGATCCAAAACCTCCATAGTATCTGGGATATAGTTTTTTACACAAGCCCATACTAATTCTAGGAATTAAATTGAAGGCAGGAAGGTGGAAGCCAAATAAATTCTATTAACATGCTTCCATGAAATCACTCCTTTTCAGTCCCTGACCTCTTTGTACGAAATCATCAAGGTTGTCATTCCCTAGATTGGTATCTTTTATCTCATCTAAATTTACTTGTGATATGGGAATTAACTGGATTACCAGCCAATTTGATCTTCATTTTGTGAGAAATAGATAATTCAATTAACCTAATTATATAGAGAGAAAGTAAGATTTCATATGTAGGAGAAGAAATAGGAGCCTTAGGATTTCTCACAAATTTCAAGAATAAATGAAAACCTATGAGTCTTAGGCTATGAAAACATACCCATGTTTGTGTGTATTTGAGATTTCAATTTCAAACCATATATACGCGCATAACACCTCAATTCTCCCATTACACTACTCTATACAATTTACCGCTTCAATCCCACAACCAAAATTTGATCTTTGAAGGCTCTAGAACACTTGATTTTTTCAAAATAGAGTAGAAGTATGAAAGAGTTAATAAAATTACAAACATATAGTCTCTCAAATGAAATACATTAATGGCAGAAGCTTGGTTGTTGATATCTATGTTTTTTATTTGAATGTGAGACATTCACATGTCCTTCTTCACCGGCGAGTGGGGATGAGGGCACACTTCACATTTCTACATCAATTAAAAGGAAGAAAAAATTTGAAGTGCAAGGGGATGTCCAATATTGAATGGTGTTAACAATACCTTTGGTCCTCAGGCATTTGGTTGTAGTTTGAAATCATGCATGAGTTGTGAAATTGTTAAGTGCAAGCATTCACGAGATGCTTTCTTGTCTTTACACGTGTCTCACTCGGGCTCCATGAATTTGGTGCATTTTTAACATTTTCATATGAGATGAAAATTTACAAATTGCAATGGTTGCAAGGAATACCTACTCTTTTTCATAAGATTATGTAGAATATTCTCTTTATCGAGGACCAGGGAATATTTTGCATGCTGCACCCTTGCACAATACTAAAAATATGCACAATGGTCCTACAAGGGTGAAGATTCTATGAATATGCCACTTAGTCAAGTGGAATAGATTGATTTTTATCCTACACATATGTATCGACTATAATTATGCAAAGGTAAAATATCCTAGCTAGAAGGTTTGAGCATTCCGTAGAAACCAATTTGAGTTTGGTCACATTTTTTTTATACCTGTAGACCATTATAATACCACAATTTATGTAAAATTTTTGAAGTATAAGTGTTTTAATGACATTACAAATCTACATTTAACGTGGATCACTCTTGACTCAGAAATTGGGGCAAAAGAAAAAAACTTTTAAGGGTCAATGAATCCATATAAGGTAGTGTACTAGCAGAATTAAAGATAATGAAAAAACTTGTGAGGGCTAATTCCACTTTTAGACAGAAGCTCAGAATGAGAACCAAAAACCTCATACAAATTTAGTCACATGGAATGCATTTATTGTTGGATATGCACAAAATGGGTATGTGGGAAAAGGTCTTATAAAATTTTTAACAAATATGATTGGAAGATTTTAATCCAAATCCCACAACCATTTCTAGCACCCACCATGTCTATGTAAAATTATATATTTGTAACATGTATGCAACCATCAAATCATAATGGAAAGTGGGATTTCTAGATGTTGTAGTTCCAAGTACCCTTGTCAAAATGTATGTAAAAGGCAGATGTATACAACATGCAAGTGTACTATTTGAAAAAGGTGTCAAAGTAATACACCCTCATAGAATTCCATGGTTATGGGTTACACAATTTTTTTTTTGGAAATGTAATAGAGGAAGTAAAATTAATTTTATGTCCATATTTAATGCCAAATTCCAAGAACATTTCAAACATTGTACATATTTATGCTAAATGGAGTTTTTGGGTCAGAGCAGTGGAATCCACTAAAGGAAGGAGTAAAGAAGATTTGTTGATAATAGGATTTTTCACTGCCCTATTAGATGCATATGAAAGATGAGGAAGTACATGTTAATTTGTGGGGATTGGATATTAAATGTGCTTAGGTTGGACTCACAACTTGTGAACATTCAACTGGATTGAAGTCTCTCTTACCACTTCAATTTTATTTCAGGTATGGTTTTCTCTCCCTTACTTGCATGATTTTTTCTATTCTATTTTTCATTTTTACAATGATATTAAGAAATAAAGTAAAAGAGGAATATACTATTGTGTGGTTAAAACAAATTGTAACACAACCAAGAAAATTACCTCTTTCCACACAACCAAAGAAATGATTTTGAGTGCAAACCCAATTTCCATTTTACCTCTTTAGATGTCTAGATAGATTCAAGACCCATAATGGATTATGGAAATGACACAAAAGAAAAGAAAAAATTGTTTTACTATTTGAAGACTATTTTTATGTTATCCTTACAAAATTTAACAAATGTGATTTTCGGTGACTCGCAAAACAACTCTTAGAACCCCGAAATTAGAAAGTAAATTTTTTGTTATATTCCATGTTATGTAGGGTATCGCATAAAACCTTATAATTCCCTCAAATGATTGTTCAAAAACTTTTTTTAACCCCTCCAAGATCTCAGTTAACCCTTCTTGCGGTTTTGGGAAGTTGTTGAAACTCAAAAGTTGGGTTTGGTTTTGGATTTATGTTTTTCCCCTGAGAGAAGAAATGTATATCAACCTCTGTAAAACTCTATCCTTTATGCATGAAAAATATTTTAAACCCTTATTTATGTGAAAATACCATGTACATTAGTTTTACAAGTGGGTTTTGTAGGCCTCCAGTTGTAGGGTGACTAGTTCACACTAGTGCAACTATGACCATGGCTTCAGAAAAACATTTGCCATTCACACCATGTTCCCTAGTTCTAGGTCCCATAAAATCAACTGAATTATTTTTATATAGGAGAGGGTATAATATTTATCTTATGGTGCATTCGACTATTAGGGATCAGTTTTTAAATGCAACTTCTTAGACCTTAGGGTAAATTTTGTCATTTTCACAAACTATTAGTAAATATGATAAAATGTCATGGGATCCTCCCAAGTCTAATAACAACCAATAAAACTTGTAGGAACTTATATATGATTGTATGGAACTTTGTTTTGTTTCTTTTTTGAGAAATTTTATTGTAGGGAAAATGGTCTCTCTCTCTCTCTCTCTCTCCTCCTGCTCTCCTCTCTTCTCTCTCTCCACTCTCCCTCTTCCTCTCTCTCTCTCTCTCTCTCTCTCTCTCTCTCTCTCTCTCTTCCCCTCTAGTTAGGAAATGAATTGAAATGAAGGAAACAAATTTATCTCTAACTATCTCTTATTGTGTGATAAATATTATAATCATGTGAAGGAAAAAATATGAAAACTTTAATTATGTTGTATTTTTGTTAGATTTCATGCCAACGGTTTGTGTTGACCATGTGTTGGTTGTAGGTATTGAAGCAAGGAGAAAGTGAAGTGTTACTGGTGATTTCATAATAACATGTTATATGAGACAATGTAATTTTATAGGATATATGAACAACAATTTAATATATAGAAATGTTAATTATTAATTTTTTTGATGAACATGAAATTGTTATCATTTTAGAGTGTTTGGAAAATGAACATGTGGTCATGGGTGTTAACTTAATTTTGGAATATGTATTGTTAAGGAAGAAGATGTATATGCTAGCTGGAAATGAATTGATATATTTTTTGTTTAAGATAAAAAACAATTTTATGGGATCCTACCCAGATTTACAAGGGGCCTAAAACACAGATATTCAAACTAAAACCAAATAAAAGAGGATAGAAAACACATCAAAGGAGAATCAATAAAAAAGAGAAAAAGGGGTACTGTTAGATCAAAGCAAAAGAGCAGCAAAACCCTAGCTGAACTGAAGCAAAACCACAACAAAACATCAACCTTTGAAGCATGTCACCAAGAAAGTGAAAAAACTAGAGCCTATCCAACCAGAGTTTTGTGGTATTAGTCATATTCTTCTTGAGACTGTACAAGTTGTCCCTAATTTCCTTGATTGAGGTGTCATCCTTAGCGTTTTCCTTCCCTTTGTTGCTTTCTAACATAGTAGTGAGGTTAGAAAAAATATCCATGTTTCCCTTTAGAATATAAAGGATGTCACATTGTCTATTTCTAATTTTTTCATGCTCCTCTTTCAGATCTTGAATTATCTTGTTTATCTCATCCATCATTATAAGGAGCACCTTGAGTGAACTTGGCCATGCAAAAGTGAGGAGAGGTAGTGATGAAATAGACAAGAAAGGCTCTCCAAGCTCCAATGTTCACTTATATTTGATTACCTTCTCTCCTTATTAATTATTGCTTGGACATTGGATGACAAAGAGGAAAGAAGGTTCCAAGATTTGAATTGATTAACAAGGACAATGATGTTAGAAAGGGTGTCTGCTAAATGATTTCCCTCTCTTTAGGTATGGGTGATGATGTAATTAGGCATGGACATTATAAGAAGATTAGCTTCATCAATAAAAATTTTAATATACCAACTTGCATGAGTAGACCCTTTTAATAAATTGATAATATTCATTGAATCACCCTTTATAACAATGTTTTGTAACTTAAGAGAGTAAGCCAATATTATTCCCCAAAGATTAGCTAGAGCTTCCGAGTAATGATTGGTGTGGACTCTCACGAGCCCTGCATAAGATGCAATTAGTTTTACTTCTTATCCTTTGATGCAACCCCCTCCTCCATATTTCCTAGGATTTCCCTTAGAGGCTCCATCAAAATTAGTCTTGAAACATCCATTAGGTGGAGGGATCTAGGAAACTAAGGACCTGTCAATATTAAGAGGTGTTATTTCAATGCTTATACTATGAATGTTCCTCTTCTTAAGAAATTAATATTCCTTATCATTCTAATTAATGTTTTTCTTGGGTCTAAATTTAGTAATGTCTTGTTTGACACCTTCAAGAAGTTGATCAAAGAGCCTACTTATAAAGGGAATTTTGTTATTGAAGATGTTATTTCTCCTATCTTTCCAAATGAGCCAGATGATATGAGGGAAAGAAAAAATCCAAATTATTTTGACAACAACATGAGTGAAAAGAGAGTTCCATTGTTTCCATGTAGAAAATAGAGTGTCTGGTACAACCCGGTTTACCCTCGTGACCTTAAAGAAAGAATTACAAACTTCCACAATGTACCTGCAATGAAGAAAGAGATGATTCATTGATTCCTCTTTTCTCTTACATAAATTTCACCTATTGGGGATATGTTTCCATCTTTTTATCCAATTATTAAATGTAACGATTTTATTTTGGATACTCAGCCATAAAAAGATATTAATTCTAGGAGTCATATCTTTGAACCAAACCTTTCTCTAGTCAAAGGAAAAAGGAATAATGTCTAATGAAATACTGTAACCAATTTTGATAGAGTAAGATCCCTCCAAGGAGTTTTCCCAGAAAATTTCATCAACAATGTCTTCAGTAGTAAAGTGATGAGAACTAAGATCTAGCTAAATATTTTAGAGAGGATTAGTGTGATTATGATCTAACAATGGTAACTGGATCTAATTAATGCCTTTAGAACTTTTCTTGAGCTTTTTACCAATCATAGTTGAATAAGGTATTACCAGATGAGACCAATCCTCTCTATTTTTCAGTGGAGTTTCAAAGAGCCATTTTTCATCCCAAAAGGAAATTTCCTTTCCATTCCCAAAGTTCCACTTACTATCAGTGATTAGCAAATGTATAGAGTTAATAATATCATTCCAAAATTGAGATCCAATAAGAAAATCATCCTTATGAATCCAATCAGTGCCATTCACATTATTTAAGTATTTGGCTCTAACAAGTGTGGTCCATGGAATATCTATTTTCAAAAGTCTCCAATTCATTTTAGATATCATTGCTTTATTCATGTACTGAAAATTTTTTAGTCCAAGACTCCCATATTTCTTAGGCTATCCAAAATTTTCCCATGCTACAAGATGAAACCTATTTTGATCTTCAACACCACTCCACAAAAAATGTTTTTGGATTTTCTCAATTATATGGATGACCTCCCTAGGGAACTTACAAAGAGACATAAGATATATTGGGAGATTCTAAAAGGTACAATTTATTAGAATTCATTTTCCATCCTGTGAAAGGACTACACCTTTCCATGTTGTAGCATTCCCATTTTAAGACTTTAGAAACAAGGGAAAAAAAATTTATATATATATAATTTTCTCTGTTCTAAATAAATCATTATTTAGAACAAACATTCCATGCCAATCAATGTCAAACATATAACCATATGCAGCTATAAAATACTCAATGATCCACCGATCTATTCATTTCATTTCTCGATAATCTATCGATCTATTTATGTTAAATTTAAGAATTGAATACTTATCATATACTTGGTTTTCCTACCCTAAACCAGGTACTGAGTGATTTGTTTAAAGAACATATCTGAATATTTTTTACCAATATTCATCTGATATCATGTTTCTTTAAACTAGGTGACGTAGCATAACACAACTAGCAACTTGCGATACTTTAGCCAAATATTTTCAACATCCTATTTATGTCACTATTCTTGGATGACATACTCATCATTTACGAATATGTCCTTCACCTCACTCCTCTATTATAAAGAATGGTCTTTACTAACTACCATCAGTCCACTTGTCCCAGGTTTAACCCTAGCCCTGGTTAGAAACATAATTTATTATAGGAAGACACTCACAAAGACTTAGGGTAAATGGGCATATTTGGTTGACCTAAGTTAACTAGATGTGCCAAGGTACCTTGAACCCTTGGAAGCTACTTCCTATCCTAAATATGCCACTAACATGACCTAGAGAAGAACTAAGTTCAAGTCCATATTTGTGTGTAGATATAGATATCAATACAGAAGGGTGTTGCCACATATCAACTGCAACGTTGTATTCTCGAGAAGACCCAAGTCTTCTCAAAAGTACAACCTTGTAGTTGGCATGTGCCAACATCCTACAAAAAATTCCTCATCGAGATGTACATACCCCTAGGAGGCTATTAATACATTGTTAATTTGGATTAAGATTTGATTACATCAACTCTGCTAAACCCTAATCCAAAACTCCATAAGTTCTTATTCTAAATTTCTTTTCATTTAGACATTGAAGAACTTCCTTAACTTCGTATTTCTTTTAATGTTTGTTTATTTAGCTTAACAAGTAGTTAACCAAAATTGGATAGCAATTACATAAGTTCCAAAATATTGTAATTTCACATTCAGGGAAGTTTAGCAACCACATAGGTCTAACCGAAGTAGAATTCATACTAAATCAAGTCCTATGAATTATAATCTTATCACCAATCCCTTTTAGTTTACATTCATTTAAGAGAAGAAGAGTCTTCCTCTAAAGTTTAATTTTTAGGATTTATCATTCTCAATAGCCATAGTTCTTACTACATGTTCATTATGCACAACATTACTAAGTTAAATTTTTTAGATAAAACACTACATCTTATGCAACTTACAAGTCGCATCATGATAAGGGAATTTGAACTAATTCCCTTTATACATCTTATCAAGATAATAAAATAAGCATAATATAATATAAATAATTTATACAAGATAGGAATTCCATCTCCTTCATAAAAGTACGAGATAAATTACACAACCAAAGAAAATAATCACAACTCATAATTCATCATTATAACTTATAAATTTACAAGACTATGCACTTTAGGAATACTACATAACAACAACCTTCATTTCTAAAGTATACAACTTTTTTTCTTCAATACAACTAAGGAAAGAATCAGAATTCTTTAGTAAGAATCAAACTTATATCAGGCACTACATCATATAAGCTTTTTTCCTTCTTTTATCACTTACATCATCCATCTGCAAAAATTGCTAGCATGGGTCAATTCAATGAACTGAGCATGATAAACACTAAACATTAAAATGAAGTTCATTCCACTAATTGTTTCACTAAATCAACACTACTTTAATGAGATAATTAATAAATCATACAATAAATATAAGTGCTACCAAATAGAAAATAAGTATGATGATAAATCTATCTCCATGTTAAGAGAAGATCAGAGTATAATCCACAACATCTACCTAAAAACTTAAAGTTAATTTGATCGCATCAATAACTTTTAAATAAACTTTAGATCTTGTCATTCCATTATTTCATATTTCTATCCTAATAGAATACATCATTTATCTTTTATATAAGACAAAAGAAGTGTTTACAACATGGTTCATTCTAGGATGATTCATCTAAATCATAATAAAGGAATAAAAAGAACCAATATGTACCATACCCAAACTCATAGCATCCAAAAAGCAGATCAAGTTCATAACATGAATTATCTGTTTCCTTTCCGGGATAACAATATTTTAAATTCAACATTTAAGGTATACATCTAAACAGATTTTCATAACAATCCAAGAAGGTAAAGAACTCAAAATAGTCTAACTTCAAACCCAATTCTAATTCTGCATGTTAGAAGTTATCAATCAAAGATCTAAAACCAATGTTCACAATAAAAGTAGCCCCATAAAGGATTTAATATCTACTCAAGTTCATCCAAAAAGATAGAGTACAAGAGACAAAACCTACTCTTATCGATCAATATAAGGAAGGCTTAGTCAACAACGATCAATAAAACAAGTATCCATTCACTTAACAGCAGAACCAACTTAGCTACTATCATTACAACCTATGATTCAAACCAAGTAGACCAACAAGCCATAAAGGAATCACCATATTATAAGAGCATAGAGTGCAGAGAATTTCAATCAATGAGCTTATCTAAAAGACAAAGAAAAGGAAACTCTATAAGGATAGGTCCAATAATAAATCATTTCATTCAACTAAACAAAAGAATTTCCAGTTTCAAAGCAATCAGGATGAAAACATATTGCATTCCCAAAACAACATACAGGTCCCAAGAGAATACATATATACTTTCTTTCTCTAAAAGAAGCCAAGGACTCATTCACTATATCAAATGAGAATAAAATCCTGAAACAACAAACTATCAAGTTAAAAATTATCCATGAACGCAAGAATAAAGACTCACAAATTCTTCACCACTTAATACGAAGAGTAAGTAGTTCATGTTTCAAAAGAACTAAAAACAAAACAATTGAACATAGAAAGTATCCTTCCTGAATTATTTCAGTGTCCAAGGGTACTAACCCAATCTTCCATTGAAACCCAAATTTATTTTAAAGAATCAGAAGAGAGAGCAAGAACTCAAAAACATCTAAGTCAGAAGATGTCTCAATCTTAACTCCAAAGCAACAGGAATAAAAATCCAAAACAAAACTTTCACATCCACAAAATCATGACAAAGGTGACTTAGCTTCAACAAAACAGTCAACCCAAAACACGTGATTCCTTAAAAGAGAGGGGAAAGAATACCCCCCTCCAATTCTAATGCCATTACCATCTCAGAGAAGATGGTACAATCATGAAACAGAAGTTCCTTTTTTTAACAAGATGTTTCTAACACCAAATCTCAAAGAGATTTCAAAACAAATCAAACAATCTATCACCCATTTGCCTGGTGAGTAAGTTACTCAAATAAAGAATTATAAGCTTAATCTTTTAATAAAATAGATAACCCAACACCAACACAAATAATCAAATACATCGACAAATATCGTGTCCAATAAGAGTACAGTGTCGAACCCGAGCTTGACATAAAAGTTCAGAACTTCACAAGTAATGAGATATGAGTGTAGTGCCAAATATGCACTTCAAGCAATAAATCAATGTTGCATAAGTTTTCAACACTGGTTTCGAAAGAACACGAAGTTCCAACACAAGTCTATAACCAAACACGAAGCCCAAAAACAAGATCAAATGGAACTCAAGGTTCCCATATAGTTCAGAACCCTATAATGCAATGAAGGTCAGTTCAAAGCACAACCACCTCGAATACAAGTTCTAGAATGAAAAATAGAGCTACAGAAACAAGTTTTGCATACAAGCTTCACATGCATGTTGTCATAAAACTTTCACAGAGAGAAGTTTTCTAAAACAACATTATTTTTTCCATGGTTTCATATCAAAACATCACAAAGATTCATAAAACCCATGCAAGAAAAATAACCAGAAAAACATGAAAACATGAATCTCATGAGAGCAGAGATGTTCTAATGAATAATTTAGAAGAAAGCAAAGAATATTAATAGTTAGAGCCTATCATGCCTGATAGTTCTTCTGCCAAATCTAAGAAGACTTCTAGAGCTTCCAACTCTTTTTCTCCTCCACGAAAGATCAACAATCAAACATTTTTCTTCGTATGCCTCATATACTTTCCTTTGATCAAATATAGACTGTAGAAACCAAAAATAGCTTTGAATTGAAGGTCAAACTACTGGTTCAAAAAACCAGATAGCTCCATGCAGAGCAAAAGCTGCAATGCATGCAAAACTAAATAACCTCCTACAAACCCACCTTCTAAGTTTCCAAGATAGTTTGCATAAAAATACCTAGGCCGATTAATGCCATAAATGCAATTACTTCTAAATTTCTCACTTATCTTTCCTTACCACCGCCTCCTAAATCTGGTGAATGCCAATTACATCCAAAAATATAATTCCATCTTTTAGTGGAGCTTCCATGTATGCCTCCACCAAGTCAACTAGCCCCTACCAAAACTAGTAGTACTTCCATCCATTAAACCCTATCAACTCATTTAAATGCCATTGGAACCATTTCCTTAGAGACATGCAACCCCTTAGGTTCCCTTTTTAATAGTTTAGGATGGATCCCCTAAAACTTAGGTTAGTCTAGCAATAACCTACTTAGGTATTAAAAACATTTTCCAATAGTAATTCCCACCTTAGGTTAGATTCAATTCATAACCATTTAGTATTAGGTATTAGTTAAAATAGCCTAGTATTACTTTAGTAATCCTTCCCTTATTCATTTAGCACAATTCTTAGGTTAGGATGCCAACCCAACAAATTAGAATAAGAGGCTTAGGTTAGAGTAAAAATCCAAATAAGTAAACGTAGCTAGAACATAGGTGTTCTTACCTAGCTTAGGATACTGTTAGGATAATCCTTAGGTTTTAGGACTCTGAACTCCTCCTCTGTGTGAATTGAATTTTTTCTTACGTCCTTAATGTCCTGCCAAGATCAATCACCAAAGACCCAAGCACAAACATACAGCTGAACGAAAACATGTTCACATAAGACCACAGAATTTGTAACATACAAAGTTCAATATTTTATGTCCCTTAAACTACTGAATGTCAATTTACCATTCAGTCTATGAAGAAGATTTGAAACATTCATTAGATCACTGAAATTGATCCAAGGGTGAGTCAGAAAAAGAAATAATTCTACAACTCTTAAAGTCAAATTACAACTCACCTTTCCAAAGTGAAAATGAATTCTTGTTAACCATACTATTTTACTCTAATAAATTTTAAGAAAAGAAATGATTTATCCTTATCAAGCATGATCTTCAACAATCAAAAGAACACATCTCTATCTAGAAAATCACATGTCAACACTTGAAATGCAAAAGAGGGATATAATAGTTGTCGAAGGTGTTACATGCTTCCCTCCTAAAAATAATCATCATCCTGATGATTATCTAATTTTTTAATAGTTTGCATCAAGGAAAATAAACTTATTCACTTTTCTTACCATATGTTAAAAACATATCAGCATTTTTAAGCTCCAAAAATCAACATTACATAGTTGTTTATTCAAAACAAATAAATATCTGCCGAAAATTGGCATACTTATTGTAATATAAAGATAAAATCACAAATTTTTATCAATCAAAAAAATCAATTCTGTTCAAATAGATATGGAAAAGTAGTTTTCATATCCTCGAGGTTTTCCCAAGTCACACTCTCTTCATTAAATTGGTCCCACTAGACCTTACATTGTCTTATTTCATGATTTCTTAAATGCAACTGGTGAGGTTTCCAACACTCATGTGGGTTTAACCATGATTATTCTTGGGTCCTAGACCTATAATGAATTCCAATTTAACACATGTGATAAATCTGACACATATTTCTTAAGAAAATAAATATGGAAAACATCATGCATTCGTGACAAAGTAGGAGGTAATGCTAAATGATAAGCTATAGGGTTGATTACTTCAACTATCTCAAAAGGTCCCACATAACGAGGTGATAACTTGGTAGCCTTGCCAAAAGTTATAGAACTCTTTTTTGGTTTAACCTGAAGAAAGAATTTCTCACCAAGTTCAAATTTCCTATCAACCCTCTTTAAGTCATCATAACTCTTTTGCCTATCTGCTGCTTCTTTCAAGCATTCACGAATCAATTTAACTTGTTGTTCCATTTCAGTAAGAATTTCAAGTCCAATTACCTCTCTATCCTCCATGTTGTCCCAACTAACAGGGGTTCTACATTTTCTTCCATATAATGCTTTGAAAGGTGCCATCTTAAGAGAAGCATGATATGTATTATTGTATGAAAATTCAACTAATGGAAGATACTCTTCCCACTTATACTGCTGATCCATATAATACATCCGTAACATATCTTCTAATACTTGATTTACTCTTTCAGTCTGTCCATCCATTTCCGGATGATACGCAGAACTGAAATTTAGCTTAGTTCCTAGAGCTGCATTAAGCATTTTCCAAAACCTTGATGTCATTCTAGGATCTCTATCAGATATGATTAGTTTAGGTACTCCATGTAATCTGAAAATCTCATGTACAAATCTTTTAGCCAAAATAGGAGAATCATCCTTCATATTCCCAGCAATAAAATGTGCTACCTTTGTTAGTTTATCAACAACTACCAAAATAACATCATGTTTATTTCTTGACATAGGTAACCCTTGTACAAAATCCATGCTTATTACTTGCCACTTGTACTGTGGTATGCTATGAGGATACAACAAATTAGCTGGGTGCATATGTTACGCTTTAACAAGTTGACATTCAAGGAAATGTGTCACAAAGTCTATAACATCATTTTTCATCCCTTTCTAGAAATATTGTTGTTTTATATCAGCAAGCATTTTTTGTAATGCCAGGGTGTCTAGAAAAAAGTGAATTGTGAAATTCTGCTAACAATTTATTTCTCAAATCATTTAGCAAAGGTACATAAACTTTGTTTTCAAATCGTAAGATTCCTTCGTTATCAAAGTGAAAACCTTTATACCTCAAATCATTTGAATCTACAACAAGTGCTACTTTTACTTGCTGAAAGTAAGAGTCAGATTCCATAACACTTTTTACTTCATCCTTAAACTAAGTTCTTAACGTTATAAGAGCAGAAATGTGCTTCCTATGACTTAGAGCATCAACCACTCTATTTTCTTTACCCTTTATATAATTGATGTGACAATCATATTGAGACAAAAATTTTAATCACATTCATTGTCTAACATTAAAATTTGGCTGAGTGAAGATATACTTCAGTCCAAGGTGATCATTTTTCAATTCAAAAGGTTTACCAAGCAGGTAATGCCTCCAAACTTGTAGTGCATGAATAATGGTAGCAAGCTCTAAATCATGTGGAGCATAATTCAACTCATGTAACTTAATTTTTCTACTTTTGTAAGCTATTACATGACCATTTTGTAAAAAAATCCTCCTAAACCTTCACCAAAATCATCAGTTACTACCATAAAGTCTCCATTAGGATTTGGTACTATAAGAATAGGTGCTGGAGTTAACTATTCTTTCAAGGTTTGGAATGTAATTTCACATTTTTCACTCCAAACAAACTTTTTATCTTTCTTCTGTAAGAAAGTTATTGGTGCAGCTACCTTAGAAAAATATTTTACAAATTTCCTAGAGTAGCTAGCAAGCCCCATGAAGCTTCTAACTTCATGTACATTCTTGGGTGTAGGCCACTCCATTACAACTATATTTTTTTAAGGATCTACATAAATTCCATTCTTACTTATTACATGTCCCAAATAGTGTACTTTTGTGTCATAGAAAGAACATTTAGATAGCTTACCAAATAACCGTATCTTTCTTAATATTTCCAAAACTATCTTCAAATGCTCATGATGTTCCTCAATACTTTTAGAATATATGAGAATGTCATCCAAGAATATGAGAAAAATTTTATCCAAGTATTCTTGAAATATATTATTCATTAAATTCATAAATGTTACAGGTGCATTAGTTAATCCAAAAGGTAAAACCGTGAACTCATAATGTCCATACCTTGTTCTGAAAGTTATTTTATGAATATCCTCATCCTTAATTCACAATTGATGATATCCAGATAAAAGATCTATCTTAGAATATACTGATGCTCTACACATTTGATCAAATAAATCATCAATCCTAGGGAGTGGGTATCTATTCTTGATTGTTTCTTTGTTTAACATTCTATAATTAATACACAATCTAAGGGTTCCATCCTTGTTTTTCACAAAAATTATAGGTGTTCCCCAAGGTGAAACACTTTGTCTAATCAAACCTTTAGACAAAACCTCTTGCAACTGAACCTTAAGCTCTACTAATTCTATAGTAATCATTCGATATGATGCTTTAGAAATAGGTTCAGTTCCAGGCTTGATCTCAATCATGAAATCAAACTCCCTTTTAGGTGGAAGACCTGGTAATTCTTCTAGAAATATGTCACTGAAGTCTCGTAACAATGGATATCATTCCATAACATCATTATTCTCTTCAGTTGATTCAGTAATTTTTACTGCATATAAGGTACAACCTTTATTTTTGGCCTTTTTAAGTTGCATAGTTGACAGTTTTCTAACAGAAAGCTCACGTTTCACACCATGAATCTCTGCTATTTTCTATAGGTCATCTAAACAACTAATGTGTTTTTTAATATTTTCCACTTTAGCCTTATGTTCTGTTAACCAATTAACACCTATGATTACATCATAAGACCCCAAAGGTGCAATATAAAGATCAACTTCAGTGGAAAAGTTAGGTAAATCAAGGACTGCTCGAAAAAGACACATACCAATCATATGAATAGCATTGTTCCCATACTGTACACTCAATGTTTTATCCATGTTTCCATCTTTTCTTTTTATTTATGATGCTCATTTACTATAAATAAAACATTCAGTAACTTCGGTATTAAAAAAATAGTTATAGGTAAGCCGAATAACTTACCTAGAACTTCAATGGGCATGGCATGTTTCTCAGCCTACTTGTCAGCTACTACAACATGTATCTTGTGTTGCTGATTGTGATCATCCTTCTTCAAAGGACATTGATTCACATAATGATCTTTGCCACAGTTATAACAGCCTCCTACAGGTCCCTTCCTAGGCTCGGGTTTATTTCAAGCCTTAGAGTTATCATTCTAACCCCCATAGGACTTCTGTCTGTTATTATTATTCTTAACAAGGTTGTTTTGTTCATTACCAGCAAATTTTTTTATTGTTTCTTTCTTACTTTTCATTCCTAATTTCTTCCATGGTCCTTTCTTAGGTGCAAGAGATGATGTAGAGGATTTGGGAACCTTCTTCCTTAATTCCTCCTTATGAGCAGAAATTGCCTTTAATTTTTGTTCCTGCCTTATGGATTTTTCAACAACCCCTTCCATCATGGTTGGGATGTGAACATCCACCTCTCCTCCTATAACGGATTCAATCCCATGATGAATTTCTATATCCTGAACTTCTCATCAGTTTGGTACTGAGGTACATACTTAAGGAGTTTTGTAAACTGTTCCCAGTACTCAGTTACAGTTATCTTTCCTTGAGCTAAGTTCTAGAATTCAGTCATTTTTTTATCATAGTAAATTTGTGGCAGCCATCATCACCTGAAGTATCCTTTAAATTGATCCCAAGTGATATTAGCTTCATCGATATTTAACTCAGACTTACGGCTATCCCACCATGAAGATGCTTCATGAGAAAGTTGATATGCTCCCCATATCACCTTTGTTTCTTCTGAGAAATTTCTTATTGCAAAGTATTTCTCCATTTCACTGAGCCAATTCTTAGCCCCATCTCCTAATGTGGTGCCATCAAACTTGGGTGGACTTATCCTTTTTATATCATTAGTGAGTTCAGTTGCCAACCTAACCTTTTTGTTCTCAGGTTGAATAGGTATGTTCACATTGTTATTATCAACACCCACATTGGTGTTTTCCCCAAGAGGTGGCTGATTATTGTTATTAGCATCATCTTCCTCCTCATTTCCCATTACTTTTTGTTCAAGTATAGCCAAATGATCTCTTGTGTCCAACAGGGCAGCAAGGATCTCATCAAGTTTCTAGGTAGTTGCTACTCCTTCCTTAGGTGGAGGATTATTTGCAACATTTCCTCTTCTTCTAACCATTTTTTGTTAACAAGAAAATTTAAGTTTCATCAGATTATGGACACAGTAGGTCCAAGAGCTGTAACCTTCAGCTCTGATACCAAGATGTAACATTCCCATTTTAAGAATTTAGAAACAAGGGAATTTTTTTTACATAATGTTCTCTATTCTAAATAAAGCATTATTTAGAACAAACATTACATGCTAATCAATCTCAAATAGATAACCATATGCAACTATAAATGGCTCAGTGATCCACCGATCTATTGATTTCATAACTCGGTAATCTATCAATCTATTTATGTTAACTTTAAGTATTGAATACTTATCGTATACTTTGTATACTTGGTTTTCCTACCCTAAACCAGGTACTGAGTGATCTGTTTAAAGAACATATCTGAATATTTGTTACCAATATTCATTTGATATCATGTTGCTTTAAACTAGGTGACGTAGCATAACACAACTAGCAGCTTGCGATACTTTGGCCAAAGATTTTCAACATACTATTTATATCACTATTACTGGATGACATACTCGTCATTTTGGAATACGTCCTTCACCTCACTCCTCTATTATCAACAATGGTCTTTACTGACAACCATCAGTCCACTTGTCATAGGTTTAACCCTAGCCGTGGTTAAAAACATAATTTATTATAAGAAGATGCTCACAAAGACTTAGGGTAAATGGGCATACTCATTTGACCTAAGTCAACTAGATGTGCCAAGGTACCCTGAGCCCTTGGAAGCTACTTCCTATCCTAAATATGCCACTAACTTGACCTAGAGAAGAACTAAGTTCAATTCCTTATTTGTGTGTAGATCTAGATGATCAATGTAGAAGGGTGTTGCCACATGTCAACTGCAACGTTGTATTCTCGAGAAGACCCAAGTCTTCTTGAAAGTACAGCCCTCTAGTTGGCATTTGCCAACATCCTACAAAAACTACCTCATCGAGATGTACATACTCCTAGGAGGTTATTAATAAATTATTAATTTGGATTAATACATTGATTTTAGTAACCCTGCTAAACCCTAATCCAACTCTCCTTAAGTTCTTATTCTATACTTGTATCAATTAAGTATTAAAGAACTTCCTTTAACTCATGATTGCTTTTAATGTTCACTTACATAGTATAACAAGTAGTTAACCAAAACAGGACAGCAATAACATAAGTTCCAAAATATTGTAATTTCACATTCAGGGAAGTTTAGCAACCACATAGGTCCAACCAAGTAGACTTCATACTAAATGAAGTCCTATGAATTACAATCTTATCACCAATCCCTTTTGGTTTACATTCATTTAAGAGAGGAAGAGTCTTCCTCTAAATGTTTTAGTGTTAGGATTTATCATTCACAATATCCATAGTTCATACTGCATGTTCATTACGCATCACATTACTATGTTAAATTGTTTAGATAATAACATCATCTTATGCAACTTAACAAGCTACAACAATATAAGGGAAACTGAACTAGTTCCCTTTATCCATCTTATCAAAGATAACAAGATAAGCATAAAATAATATGAAGAATATCAACAAGATAGGACTTCCATCTCCTTCATTAAAGTACGAGATAAATTACACAACCAATGCAAATAAATCACAACTCACAATTCATCATTATAACTTATAAAATTTACAAGACTATGCACTTTAGGCATACTGATATAACAACAACCTTCATTCTATAAAGTATACAACTTTTCTTTTTCAATACAACTAAAGAATGAATCAGAATTCTTTACAAAGAATCAAACTTATATCAGCCAATGCATCATATAAGTTTTTTCCTTCTTTTATCACTTACGATGTCCATCTACAAAAATTGCTAGCATGGGTCAGTTCAATGAACTGAGCATGATAAGCACTAAGCATTAAAATGAAGTGCATTCCACTAATTGTTTCATTAAAGCAACACTACTTTAATGAGATAATTAATATATCATACAATAAACATAAGTGATACCAAATATAAAATAAGTACAACAATAAATCTAGATCCACGTTTAAAAGAAGAGTAGAATACAATCCACAATATCTGCCTAAAAAATTAAAGTTTGATTGATCCTATCAATAAATTTTAAACAAACTAGTAGATCTTTCCATCCCATTATTTCATAATTATATACTAATAGAATACAACATATATCTTTTCTATAAGACAAAAGAAGTGTTTACAGCATGGTTCATTCTAGGATGATTCACCTAAATCTTAAGCAAGAATAAGAAAAACCACTACGTACCACACCCAAACTTATAACATCCAATAAAGCAGATCAAGTTCATAACAAGAATTATCTGTTTCCTTTCTAGGATATCAATCTTATAAAATTCAACATTTAAGATATACATCTAAACATAATTTCATAACAATCCAAGAAGGTATAGAAAACTCAAAATAGTCTAACTATAATTGCAATTCTAATTCTACATGTTAGAAGTTATCAATCAAATATCTAAAACCAACATTCACAATCAAAGTAGTCCCATAAAGGAGTTAATCTCTACTCAAGTTCATCCAAAAAGATAGAGTACAAGAGACAAAACCTACTCCTATCCATACAAATAAGGAAAGGATTAGTCAAAAATAGTCGATAAAACAAGTATGCATTCACTTATCAGTAGAACCAACTTAGCTACTATCATTACAACCAATGATTAGAACAAAGTAGACCAACAAGCCATAAATAAATCACCATCTCATAAGAGAATTTATTGCCGAGAATTTCAATCGATGAGATTATCCAAAAGATAGAGAAAAGGAAACTCTATAAGGAAAGGTCCAATAATAAATTGTTTCATTCAACTAAACAAAAGAATTTCTAGTTTCAAATCAAATCAGGATAAAAACATATTGCAGTCCCAAAACAACATACTAATCCCAAGAGAATACATATATATTTTCTTTCTCTACAAGAAGCCCAAGGACTCATTCATTGAATCAAACAAGAATAAAATCCTGAAACAACAAACTATCAAGTTCAAAATTATCCACGAACCCAAGAATGAAGACTCACAAATGCTTCACCACTTAATACAAAGAGTAAGAAGTTCATGATTCAAAAGAACTAAAACACAAAACAACTTAACGGAGAAAGTATCCTTCCTAAATAATTTTAGTGTCCATGGGTAATAACTCAACCTTCCACAGAGACCCAAAATTATTTTAAAGAATCAGAAAAGAGAGTAAGAACCAAAAACGTCTAAAGTCAGAGGGTGTCTCAATCTCTAACTCCTAAGAAATAGGAACAGAAATCCAAAATAGAACTTTCAAATCCACAAAATCATGACAGAGATGACTTAGCTTCAAACTAAAATAGTCAACCCAGAACATAGCGATTTTCCTCAAAATAGAGGGGAAATAACACCCCCCTCCAAATCTCATGCCATTACCATCTCAAAGAAGACGATACATTCATAAAACAGAAGTTCCACATTCTTTTAAACAAAATGTTTCTAGTTCAAAGTCTTGCAGAGATTTCAAATGACTCAAACAAGCTTTCACCCAGTTTTATGGTGAGTAAGTTTCTTAATAAAAGAATTATAAGATTAATACTTTTTTACAAGAGAAACCCAACACAAAATACCATAACAGAACCAAATACATTGATTCTAAATGAAAATCTCATAACACTCAAATGTTAAATAAGAGTACAATGTTGAACCTGAGCTTCACCCCAAAGTTCATAACTTCATAATAAATAAAATACTGAGTACAGTGCCAAATATGTACTTCAAGAAACAACTCAACATTGCTTACATTTCCAAACACTGGTTCTGAACAACATAAAACCCCAACAAAAGTTTACATAAAAAAACACACAAGCCCGAAAGCAAAATCAAACGGAACTCAAGTTTCCCCTAAAGTTGAGATCTATATAATGCACACGAAGGTTAGTTCAAATCACAAAAACATTTGAATATAGGTTCGAGAGTGCAAACAAAAAAGCTACAGAAAACAACTTTCGCATAAAAAATTTGCACATGCATGTTGTCATAGAAGCTTGCATAGAGAGATTTTTTTCCAAAATAAAATTATTTTTGCCATGGATTCAAATCCAAACAACACAAAGATTCACTAAAACCCAACAAGACAAATAACCAGTCAAACTTGAAACACATGAATCTCATGAGAGAAAAGTTGTTCTAATGAATCCTTTAGAAGAAAGCAAAGAATTTTAATAGTTAGAGCCTATCATGCTTGATAGCGCTTTTGCCAAATTGAAGGAGACTTCTAGCCAAGATTCCAACTCTTTTTCTCCTCCACGAAATATCAAAAATCAAACATGTTTTCTTCCTATGCCTTATATACTTTCCTTCCATCAAAAATAGACCGTAGAAAAAAAAAAAAAAGATTTGAAGTGAAGGTTGAACTACTGGTTTGAAGAACCAGATAACTCCATACAGAGCAAATTCTGCAATGCTTGCAAAACCAAATAACCTCCTACAAAACCACCTTCCAAGTT
This sequence comes from Taxus chinensis, assembly GCA_019776745.2. Lineage (NCBI taxonomy): Eukaryota > Viridiplantae > Streptophyta > Pinopsida > Cupressales > Taxaceae > Taxus > Taxus chinensis. The sequence continues at coordinate 451,178,555 of CM034154.1, read as the reverse complement.
TCCAGGATTTTTTTCTTACAAAGACCGAGGGCCATTAATGCCATAAATTCCATTACTTCCAAATTTCCTACTTATCTTTCGTTGCCATCACCTCCTAAATCTGGCAAATGCCAATTCCATCCAAAAATACAATTCCATCTTTTAGTGGAGCTTCCACATATGCCTCCACTAAGTCAACTAGCCCCTGCCAAATATGGTAGTACTTCCATCCATTTAACCCTATAAACTTATTTAAATGCCATTGGAACCATCACCTTAGAGACATGTGACCCATTAGGTTCCCTTTTTAATAGTTTAGGATGGATCCCTTAAAACTTAGATTATTCTAGCAATAACCTACTTAGGTATTAAAATCATTTTCCAATAGTGATTCCCACCTTAGGTTATATTCAATTCATATCCATTTTGTATTAGGTATTAGTTAAAATAGCCTAGTATTACTTTAGTAATCCTTCCCTTATTCATTTACCACAATGCTTAGGTTAGGACGCCTTCCCAACAAATTAGAATAAGAGGCTTAGGTTAAAATAAAAATCCAAATAAGTAAACATAGCTAGAACATAGGTGTTCTTACCTAGCTTAGGATATTGTTACGATAATCCTTAGGTTTTTGGACTCCGAACTCATCCTCTATGTGAATTGAATTTTTTCTTACATCCTTAATGTCCTGCCAAAATCAATCACCAAAGACCCAAGCACAACATACAGCTGAATGAAAACATGTTCACCTAAGACTAAAAAGTTTTTATTATACAAATTTCAGTCTTCTATGTTCCTTACACTAATGAATATCAATTTAGCATTTAGTCTATGAAGATGATTTGAAACATTCCTTGGATCACTAAAATTGATCTAAGGATGAGTCAGAAAAAAAATGAGTCTGCAACTCTTAAAGACAAATTGTAACTCACCTTTCCAAATTAAAAATGAATTCTTGTTAACCATACTATTTTAGTCTAATGATTTTTAAGAACATAAATGATTTATCCTTATCAAGCATGATCTTCAATAGTCAAAAGAACACGTCTTTATCTAGAAAATCACATGTCAACACTTAAAATGTAAAAGAGGGAGATAAGAGTTGTCTAGGGTGTTACACATGTAGCTAATTTTCTTTGAAATCTTTCAATAAGATTATTCCATACCTCATTAGGAATTTTTACGTGAGAGAGGGTCATACCAAGGTAGGAAGATAGCAGTGAGCTGATCCTCCATCCTAGGATATCTGAAATCTTATTGTTCCTGGAAGCTGAAGTATGAAGGAAGTAGAGAGAACTCTTGTCAAAGTTTATTAATTACCCCAACACATCTTCATAGTATAGAATAATTTCTTTGAGCTTCTTGTCTTCAACCAAATATTTGATGAGGATAAATATTATATCACTTGCAAAATGTTGATTAGCCACATTAATATCCAAAGAGGATAGGTTAAATCCTTTAAGCTCTTTCAGGTGAATAGCAATAGTAACTCTCCTACTTAGGATTTTAGCCATGAGGATAAATAGTAGAGGATACATCTGGTCTCCCTATTTAATACCCCTCCTACTCTTGAAGAATATTACAGGAGATCCATTTACCAACACCAAGAATATAATGGTAGATATGCAACTGTGGATGATTTTCTTGAACTGTCTAGGGAATCCTATTTTTTTGAGGAAATTGTCATGGAATTACCATGATACTCTATCAAAGGCCTTATTCATGTCCAACTTGACAATTATTCCTTCTTTCTTGGCCTTTTCCATAGATTGGAAAACTTCATGGATGAGAATGATACCATATTGAATGACTCTACCTTGAATAAAACCTCCTTGTTGTTTTGAAATGAGACTTGGAAGGTAAGGATGCAACCTAATAGAAATGATTTTAGTAAATACTTTGTACAAAAAATTAGCTATACTGATAGGTCAAAAGTCTTTGAATTTAGTGGCTCTTTTTTTCTTGGGAACAAGCACAATGAAAGTACTATTAATCTCTTTTAACAAATTGCCTATTCCAAAAAATTCATTTATCTCTTAGAGGAGATCATACTTACATACTTACATGTATTTTTGATAGAAACTTATGGTAAAATAGTCACGTCTGAGATATTTATATCCCTCAATGGAAAATACATTATTTTGAAGCTCCTCTACAGAATTTTTTTTAGTTAATTTCTTGAAGAAGGATCCATCCACAAGGTTATTGGAGATGTCTTTAATAAAATCAGTATTTTTGAATCCCCTTCTTGGGTTTGATCCTTGTTTAATAGCTTCTTATAAAACAAAATTGTTTCTTCGTTGATTATGAAAGGCTCATTTTTGATCTCTCCATCTTTAGTTGTAACTTCATTAATTCGTTTATGGATTTTATGTCGGATAGAAGTGAAAATACTTTGTGTTCCAGTCTCCATCCTTAAGCCAAAGCGCTCTGGAATTTTGTCTCCAAAAAGTCTCCTCTTGGGCAATAATTGTATGGTAATCATCTAGCAGATTCTTTTCCATATAGTAGTCATTGATTTCGATACCCTCCTCAGAAATTATTTTTTCCAAATTTGACAAATCCTCTTGAATTTTCTTCTTCCTCTCAAAGATATTTCCAAACACTTCCTTATTCCAGATTTTTATTTATTTTTTAACATTCTTGAGTTTTTGAACCAAAACATACATATAAGACTCAATAATCTGGATATTCCACCAATATTTGATCCTTTAAAAGTTTTTGGGATGATCCATCCACATATTCTTGAACTGGAAGGGGTATCTCCCATATTTCTCTTTCTCAAAGAAATGGAGGACACTATGATTATGATTTGATCCGATTTTAGACAAAGAGAAAAGCCTAAATTCATTATTGAGAGTCCATTTAGTAGTAATTAATGCACGATCCAACTTAACCTAAATTAAATCAGCTCCCATGTGTCTATTACTCCAAGTAAAATTGGCTCCTTCCAACTCAATATCCATGAGATTGGTATCTCTTAGAAGATCTGCAAGATCATCCATACCGTTGGTGAAGTATTATCTACCTCCTTTGTTTTTATGGGGTGAGAGATGGATGTTAAAGTCACCCATGATCAGCCATTTATATTCAGAAAAATTTCTCCTTAAATTTTTTTAGCTCATTCTAAATATTCTTTCTTTCATTAATACTATTGGGAGCATAAATATTAGAGAAAATACAGTAGCCATTAGGTGTACTTACTTGAGAGAAGAGGAAAGAAATTTTATTTATGGATTCATATATGATATTTCCCTTAAGGTGTTTATAATCCCAAAAAGTAGAAATACCTCCCAAGGCACCATACGAGCTTACGTAATGAAAATCTGATTGTTTGCAAAAAACAATTTGAACCTTCTTCATAGACTCAGTTTAAAGTTTGGTATCTTGAATAGCTAACATTTGAGGTCTGTTGGTTTTTTTGAATTTTTTTAAATTTATCTACTTATGAATTCCATTTAGACCTCTCACGTTACAGGATATTATCTTCATTTATATTTGAAAATTGTTTTCTTTGGATCCCTGTCCAAAGTGAGTTGAGTTCCCTGAGCCACATCTTTTTCCGTGGATATTTTCCGCTATTTTCCCATAGTATTTATGCCTTTTATTTTATTAGGTCCAACATTAGCAGTTGATTTGTGAGTTTTGACTCCAAAGGAATCCCCTGGGTCTACTTTTTCCTTTCCTTTTTCAGTAACAATCTTAGGAGTAGTGAAAAAAGGTTTAGGAGAACTTACACTTTTGTTGAGATATACATTCTCCTTGTCTTCTTTCTTTGTTGTTTTCGCCTCCTTTTTATTGGTTTACTTCTCTGGTGAATGGTTAAGTTCTTTATCTTTAGGATCTTAGAGGGTAGGAATTTTTTATTCCTCCCCATTCTAAGAAATTTATCCTTCTTCCATTTCAGATTTAGAATCTCGCTGGTTATTTATTTGAGGTCAATCAGAATATTTACTATTATTATTTTCTTCGTGGACAACTAAGGGGCTTTGTCTCTCCAGAAGGATTTTTCCTTATTTTGTTGTGAATCCATGCCATTGATGATTTTATAAGGATTATTAGATAGGATATGATTATAGGGTTCATCTTTAGGCTTCAACTCAACATATTTCACAAGGATAACTGGAGTTATTTTAGAGGATCTATTTCAGATCATTGTTTTTCCTTAAGAGGTGTTTTTGGCTATCATATTAACTGTTTCCTAGCAAGTGCCTCTTTTCCCCCTCTAGAAATATTTCCAAGCCTCGCATATTGCTTCATTAATCTCTTCCCTTTGGCCTAATGTTTGTTCCCCTCTTCCTTTGAAACTTTGCAAGATTTATGCCCTAATTTAGAGCTTTCTTTGCATTTCATTCTGAAATCCTCAAACTCAACTTTTTGGTTTACGAATTGATCTTTATAGTGTGATTAGGTGTTAAAATTAATAAATTAGCCTCTTTTATTTTTTTTATTAATTATATTTGAATTGGAAGAAGGAAACCTAAAGAAAACCTTAGAGTAAAATATTGTATGATTTACCCTTCTTGTGTGATCATCTTCATCACATAGAAAATTGACATTTTACAATGGTCCTAGTTTTTTATACTCAATGGAACCTCCTATTTTAAGGGAAAAAATAGTCCAAATTTAAATTACCATAATAACATGTAAGCCTATCGACATTGTCACATAACCCCATATTGGAATGGTAATGGTTAAACATTATCTTGAGTATGTGGGTTTCTTTTTGCAAATTGTATTTTTGTGTGAGGATATTAATAAACTAATAATGGTGTGTGTCATATAATTTTTAATGATCTATTGGACCTTTAAAACACTTTTCATGTTAAGAATAGACTTAATACTATTACCCATTTCATCCATATTTATACTTGGGACAAGCCTCGCAAGACCATTTCCATAACTTAGGTGCGTTCATGCGAGGAAATGGTTCCACTATCTATACCCTATCACATTGGATGTGAGTATGATAATTTTCCCTAGGTATCAAAATTATAGTCTCCACTTGAACAAGTTATCCTTCATATGTGTGATGGCCTTGGTTCTCTAGCAGGTAGCCAAAGCCTTATGAATATTTTTTGGGTGTTTTGACCTTCAAATGGCCTCATTAAAGAGGTTTAAATGACATGAGTGAAACTTATGTTGTAAGTTACATATGTATGAAACTATTGAGTTGAATCCCCTATTCTCCTTAAAAATAGATGTTTTACCTTGGCAAGAAGTACCTTTGGTTGTGCAAAGGTTGCAGGGTAAGGATATTAGGTTTCCCTAAGTTTTTCTGATTAGTTTAGTGTAGAAACCTTAGGGTGTTTATGAAATTAATCAATTATAGACCACTCATGAGAATTAGGGTCGAATACACTTTAATTTATGTTTTCCCAACGATAATGGTAGTGGCTAGAATGTAATAGGATGTATAAAATTATAATTGAATGTATCCTTGTGACATGCATCTAATACTTAAATTTCCTAAGAATAATATAAACTTTGTTAAGTGTGAGATCATAATCCTTATAATTTTGATGTCTAAGTGAAGGACATGTATTATATGAACCTTATTTTTTCTAAACGGGATTCAATATGAATTCAATGTAATGGCATAAGAGTTATAATAACATGAGTAAAGGAGAGGATATTTTGGAACAATTTTTAAATTTCAGATACACCTTGAATGATGCCAACATGATAAAATAACTAAGAGAAATAAAAATTAAATAGTTCCTCATTAGTGATCACTCAACCTATTAAATGGGAAAATTGCAATACTTAAGGGATGAATATATTCACCATACCCATCATCATGGTTTAAACACTAATGTTAGATTATTAAAATTATTAAAAGGGGAATTTAAGACTTGATCCTTTTGAATCGATGCAAATCCTCTTATGTGTATCATGAACAATACAATCTAAGAATTTAAGTTTAGTAATTAGAAAACATAGTTAGTTGTAATAACTTTAAAAATGAAAATAGTGTGCCATTAGTGTTTAAATGATACTATAAAAATAAATCATGCTTTTTCCACTCTTGACCTAATAGAATTCCTTTTATTTCATATGAATATCCCTTGTTGCAATGAAGGTAAATTACAAAACCAAGTAAGTGGGTCCGTTAATAATGAATCCTTATAACAAGTATTATTAGTCTCAAGTGTGTTTAAATGTTCCTTGTTTAGATAAGATAAAAAAGAGTTTCATTTTAAAATGGGACCAAAAAAACCCCATACAAAAAACTATCTAGTTTCAAACAAAAAATAAATAGCGAGACTTATAGGTTAAGTAGAAAATACTTGAGGACATACCACCAAAAAAAATCTAGAATCCTATAAATTCTACATATTAAATAGTACATTTTTTGACAAGAAATCCACAAAGGAAAAAACAATAGAAAAAAATGAAAAAATATAGCCAAAGGTATATAATTAGTTCTCCGAGGCCTTGCTACAAGCTCTGGTACTTATCCTACCATCCTTCCTACCAGCCACTTTGATGATCACACACTTTGGTATTTTTTTCTCTTTTCCCCTTGTCTAAGTGTTCATGCCCTCTTTTATGCTAACCTGATCCTTTTCTTCAACTTGGGTGTTCACCGCCTCCATATCAAACCCCTCGTCGATCTCAGAATCATCACTCTTAGAACTAATCAACATGAGCTTCATGTTGGGCTTATTATCCACCCTGATAACTTGATCTTATTAAATAGAGATCCTTTATTCCTTCATAACAAAATATGCTTGAATACCCCCAATACTCTTATGTTAGACATCAATCTTGTATTGACAATCCTTTAATTCTTAAATGATATTCTTGTTAACAGTAATGATAGTATCAACAGTGGATTCCACATGAAGCAGTCTAGCTTCCCAGTCCACAAAATCATGATCCCTTTTACTAGAACTCTCACCCACATTCTGACCACCCTTTTCAAGATTGTACAAAGCATCCACAACCCCCTCAATAGGTTCAATATATTTCCTTTTCCTCACATGATCAAGGGCCAAAGCTAGGGTTCATGATCTGACTTGGGTTCACTAATTTTCTAATCAGTGGGATTCTTTGGACAAACAGAAGAATTAAGCCTTAATGAAGATGGATGTAAAGTTTCTTGTTTTTGAAGTCCTCAATAATGGAGAGCAGAGACCTATCGAGGAATAAGGACTAGCTTATGGTCTGGTTTATGCAGAAGTAATTAAGGATTGATAGATGGTGGGAAAATACCTTTAAAATTTTACCCTCTAAGGTTAAGTATTTCATGACCACAAGATAGACATCCAACCATCGTTCATGGAGGAAGGTACAAGAGATACCATCATCATAAGCCACAATGTTCTCTCCAGCTTCAAAAAAGTATGAATTTTATGCTTTTTATGGGTTTTATCCTTAAAGATTTTAATCCCCTCCATTTTTAGACCCGTTATCTCAGTTATGGCTTCCTATGAAACCCCAATTTGAACCCCTCTAAAATTAAAGCTCCTGTAAATCCAAGTGTTAGAAAAATTGGCAGAGAGAGCAGGGACATTACCTTTCAAATGATGAATGTACCTAGTAAAGCACCATTTGTGCAGCATTTTCCACAAGGCATTTCCATTTTTGAGGTGAAGGAAAGTGGTAGGTTCAGTATAGACCTTGTCACTTCCCATGGCTCTTTCAAACTTTCCAACTTTAAACACGCAGTAGAAGACACCAATCTCAAAAAAAAAAAAATTCCAAATGAAGTGAATCATATACATTATAAAAAAGAGAGGTATTTCCAAAATACCAAGCATAAGAGGCTTGGTCATCATCATTATTCCACCTCCTAATTCATATCATCATTAATCAGATTATTAATGGGTCCCTAGGGAATACATGTCCCTGACCACATCATAAAATCTATCATGCCATTACCTTGGTTTTCTAGGGAATTCGCAGGTTTATTTCCAACTCTTTAGATGTGTTAAAAGTCCACTTTATCCAATGATGTTAAGATACCGCGAGCTTCCTTGATCATGCTTATGAGATTCCACCCATACTTACTATGATCCTTAAGATATTTGATCACACACAGGGAGTCACTTTTTTATGATGATGGATTTTAATCCTAAATATTTTCACATCATGACCCATTAAAGCATAGCATTATCTTCATCATAGTTATTGGTATGATTACCAATGGGGCATGTGTAGGTATTGATGAAAATTTCCCTCTGGTCACGAATCAGGAACCCTCCTCCAACAACTTCATTCATCATTTTTTTCGAGCCATAAAAGTTGAGCTTGAAGCTACCATCAGGGGGATTTTACCATTTGACCATTTGGTTAACCCTCTTCTTCTCAGGATTGTAAGGTGTGAAATCCATGCACCTTATGATATATTTTTCCCAATCCAGATAATTTTTATCCTGTTTGGGATTTAAAATCTGAGCATTGTCTGTAAGGAACCATCTCACCTTTTCAATCACCTTCTCCAAGATGGATTTTTTTTTCCTGAAAGTTCTGTTATTTCATTTCAGCCATAAACCCCATAACGTGTGAGGGAGAGAAAGTTTCCAAATTTCCATAACCAGAGCAATCTGAAAAACGAAGCACCATTGAAAAGGAAGAAGGGCCACATCCTCAGGAAGGACCATATTCATTTTAAAAAGACCAAGAACACTAGAGAAAACTTGAAAAGAAAAAGGACATTCAAGGAAGAGGTTTTGAATAGACTTTTCATTACATTTTCAGAAGCCAAATCTATTGATTATGATCATTCCTCTTTTTCTAAGCCTATAAATTGTAAGAATATTACATTTTACAACTTTCCAGAAGAAAATATTGATTTTTGGGATAACATTATTATTTTAAACCTTCCTCTAAAGAGTATTAGGTTCAATGTGTTCAAAATTTAACAAATAACCATACTTAACACCATACTCCCATATATCCATGGTTTTCCATATCAAATCATCCTAAGCTCTATCATAGGGAATATGGAAATACTTAAGCCTCTTATTTAAATATTGAAAGGGCTGAATATCCCCTAAGAATTGAGGGGAAGGGAGGAGGGATATCCACTTTCTCTCTTCATCCCAATAATTATAGGCCAATTCTCCATGTTTTTGAGTGAAAAAAGGCCAATGCTCACTCCATGGTTCAACCAATTTCATGGAACCATCCAAAATCCATGGGTCCTCCCAAAATGTTATCTTAAACCCATCTCCAAGATTCCACTTACTTCCCTTTATCAACAAATTTCTGGTTTGTAAGAGGTTATTCTAGAATATAGACCCTCTACGAAGCTCCATATTAGAGAAGAGAGAAAAAGTACCTCCAAAGGGCCAAAAATATTTCATTTTCAATTTGTTGACCTAGGTTTCCTCCTCTTTGTGCAATCTCCACCCAACCTATAAGTGTTTTATTTATGAGTTGAATGTTTTTTAATCCCATACCACCCATGTCCTTTGGTTGAGTGACTTTATCCAAGGAAACTAAAGGGTTTATATTATTTTCCTCTGATCCAGTCCATAAATACCTTTTTTTTATGCTCTCAATAGCTTTGTTCACTCTAAATAGTAGAGTGAATATGGACATAATAAAAAACAACAATGCCCTGTAAATTTTTTTGAAGAAGCTAAATTTTTCTAGCCTGTGAGAGAAGAGTACCTTTCTAGGAGGAAAGTTTTTTTATGAAATATTTCTATTAGTTTATTCAAACCTTCTTCCTCAAACCTTTTCCTGTAAAGGAGCATTCCCAAGTAAGTATCAGGGATAGGCTTGATGTTTCAATCTAGAATGTTTCCTAGTATATTTTGTTGCTCCTCCCCAACATTAATGAAGAAAAAGAGCTCTTTCTAAATTTAATCCTCTTCCTCATAGATTTTTCATAATTTTTAGTGATTCCTTTGATATCCCTAGCTTCCTGAACAACAAATTGACCCATAAGATTTGTATCATCAAACATCCACTGCAAGATTTGGTTTTCAACTCCATGAGCCACTTTTATACCTTCCAAAATCCCAACTCTTCGATCCTTAGAACATAACCTGCTCAAAGTTTAAAAAAATATTATATATAGGAAAGGTGATAGGGGATCCCCTTGCCTCAATCCCCTTTTAGATTTGAAGAAGACATTCAGCTTTCCATTAATTAAAACAAAAATAATTGTTCTTTAGTGCAAGATTGAATCATTTTTATGAAGTGGGGGTGGTATCCCAATAAAGTTAGGAGGGAGTACAAGAAATCCCAAGATATTCTATCATAGGATTTCTACATATCCAACTTCACAGTCATATCCTCCCTTCTTGAGAGCTTCACTAAGTGTATCGTCTCATGAATAGTAATTATGTTGTCCAGTCCTTATCTTTCAGGTAAAAAGGCCCCTTGATTTGGAGAGATTAAATTAATAAGAGTCTCCCTTAATCTAAAAGATATAATTTCCTTATCTCCTTTATTTTTTGGGATGAGGGCAATAAAAGTGTGGTTGATTTGTTTGAGCAAGCTGTAAGAGTGGAAAAAATATTAGACGAATAACACCACTTCTTTCTTAACAATATCAAAATACTTTTGAAAAAAGAAAGCAGGGAAACCATTTGGCCCTGAGATTTTTTCCCCTTGCATAGCACCAAGGAAATATTTTATCTGTTCCTCACAAGGGGTGGCTATGAGTTCACTATTTTCAGCTTGGCTAATAGCAGGTTGAAAAATATTAATTATCTCCACTCTAGATGTTTCATCTGAATGAAGATATTCAACAAACAAGTTCCTATAGTGGTAGAGATTTCCTTATCCTCGGTAGCTATTTCACCATTGTATTTCTTTAGTTTTTGGATATGGAAGAATTTGGTGTTCCTTACTCCCTCTTTAAGACAAGTAATTCTAGATTTCTTCTTCCAATATATCTCTTCTCTATGCATAATATTATGGTATTCAGCCAGTAGTTATTCTTCTTTTAATTTTTCCTCCATGCCCCATCCTCCCTGTTCCATGGCTTCTTCCATAACATGAATATCTTCTACTATTCTAATTTTTTAGAGAAAGATATTTACAAAAACTTACTTGTTCCAAATTTTGAGATTTACCTTAATATTTTTGAGTTTGGCAGCCACCTTGAACATGTTATTGCCTTTGATTTCCAAACTCCAAAATTATTCTATCATTTTTCCAACTCCGGATGAGTGCTCCACATTTTTTCAAACCTGAAAGGTCTACCAATAGGTTACTTCCTAATATTGAATTTAAGAATAAGAGGATTGTTATCCAAACCAATGTGAGCTAGAGAAGATAGAGTAAATTGTTGCTCATGGATCCATTAGAGATTCACAAGAAAATAGTCTACTCTAATTTGGATCAGGTTCTCCCCTTCACACATGTTGGACCAAGTGTACTTTGAACCACTTAGATTCAGATCCATCAAATCATTCCATCCCATAAAATTCCCAAGGTCCTCCATACTCTCAATAAACACGTTAACTCCTTTATTTTTTGAAGGAATGAGAGGAGTGTTAAAATAACCTCCTATAATCCATTTTAGATCACTAAAAATCTTTCTAAAGGTGGTCAATTCTTCCCAAATCAATCTTCTACCAGTTGTATTTTTAGGAGAAAATATATTAGAGAGAATAAATTGTTTTCTAGAGCTGATTTTAGTGAAACAGATAAATATATGATGTTGAATATTGATGAGGGGGGAGGCTTATAATATTTTCTTATTCCACATGAAAAAATACCCTCGAAGGCCCCTATAGATGGTTCAAATTGGAAACCATCTTATTTCTACAATAAAATATGAAAATCTTTCATCCTATCTTGATTCATCTTAGTTTCATGTATCATTATAGCATCAGGTTTATCCTTCATTTTGAAATCAAACAAAATCCTATGCTTATAGGGTTGGTTTAGTCCCCTTATATTCCAAGATAAATAAATAATTTAGAGTGAGAGGATTTAAGACATTCCTACAATTTTTTTCTTCACCTCTCCATAATGTCCTTCTTAGAAGATCTCTCCCTTTTTTTCTTTTTAGACAGTCTTCCTAGAGATGCTTTATTGACACCTACATCCACCTTTGATCTAGTCCTCGGGGTTGGTTTCTATTTTGGAGATGGTATACAATATGTCTCTGGGACATGGATCTTAGATAAAACATTTATGGAGATTTATTTTACCATTTATATAACCTCAGTATCTTCAATTAGATTTTACTTTGGGGTATTCTCAGAGGACTCAAGATCACATTGTATATCCTCCGCCACTATAGGAATGTCCTCTAAAATGATGTCTAAGATATTGAACATAATAATCACTAGTAGTTATTATCCTAGTCTTTAGGAAAAAAACTTACATCCATGATATATGGGACTATATATCCAACAATACTATCCTCCTAACAATCTTCAAAGATAACCACATATTCATCCTTTTTAGGATCTTTATTTTCTTCCATCTTGCTGACCTCCTTCTGACCTATTTCAACTACTTATTTTTTGTGTTTTGTATTGGGTCTTCTAGAATCTAGTCCTTAATCTCCACTAGTTTACTTATTTGTTTCCATGATGGATTAAATTTCGATGGCCCACTTCCATTTGGTTACATGACTCCCTTACCTGAAATAGCTTCCTTATTAATTCCTTTGTTTTTTTAAGAAAATATTTATGGGTAGCCGCCTCTTTAGCTTTAGGGAAATATTTTATATTGTGTCCCACCTTGAAGCATGAGAAGCACATAAACATTAAAAAATCATAGTCAATATTCTGGCTATGCACCCCTCAAGGTTCCTTGATCTCAATGCTTCTAGGTAAGGAAGTTTCAGAGGCCACATTAACACAGAACCATGCAAAGCAAAGTATGATTTTAGCACATGTAACTGGATCTATTATGACCAAATCCCCAATAGCTTTTTTTTATCCCCTGTAGGATATCCAAATCTCAATATTCAATAGGTAGGCCTGGTAACCTAACCCATACAATATATTTTTTAATAACGGTTTCCAATGGGTTGAATCCAGGATGCCATTTTTGAACCAGAACCATCTCCTGACCCATGAACCATGGACCTCCGAAAAGTATTCAAAATAAATTCTCTTCTAAGTATAAATTAATCACAAATAAGGCATTAACATATGCCACTATTTCCATATAACCTTTAGGCATTCACTTTCTATTAGCCCATTTTTTGAACTCCTCAATATTCATTCTGCTACTAGGTATCTTGGCTAAAATGGTATTGCACATTGAAGTCATCACTCGATTGGATAGTTGTTCCGGTATTTCCAAGAAAACACCATTTTCATTGTAAACCAAGCTGAGATTGATAGAATATACATCTTTTTCTACTTTTCTGACCACTCGACACACCCACGTGATAGGGGGTCCCATGTCTAGATCCACCTTTTCACTTTCTGTGGTAAACTGTGCATCCTTCCTGCCATCCTGCAGGATCTCCCCATGAAACCTTGCACCAGTCTCTCTATCCTTTTCCTACTCAAAACCATTTTCAAATTTTTCCCGTCCATTTCTCTCCCCATTCATTGTGTTTAAATTTTCTTATCAATAATTATGCTATGTAAATAAATTGTGATAAGAGAAACGAGAAAAATCAAATGGAACCAAAATAAGTAAAGTTTTAAATGAAATAAAGAAAGTAAAATCTATTTTTAAATAAAATTGAAGGTTTATATGTTAATTTATTTTCAAATAATTAAGGTCAATAATGAAACATGAATGTAATAAATATGTAAACAATCAAATTTTCGTGTCATGGAAAGTGCTTATACGTGATTTTACATTCTAGTTGAATTATTATTTTTAACCTTGTCATTTGGGGAAAATGTGACTTGATGTGCATCATGTGTTTCCATGTTATATATGTGGGTTCCTGTTTGTTTAAATGTCTTATGTGATGTTGAGTTATCCTAAGTGATCCCATGTGGAGTAATGTATTAAAAAATGTAAGCCAAAATAAAATTCTGGTAGTTTTGTTGTTGTATTTGTGTGTCAACATGTGGGTGTGACAATATATTTTAAGATTGATGTAAGGTTTTAAGGACCTTTTGAAACCCTACATTTACCCCTTATAAAAAAAAAAAAAGGTCTAGATTTGTTTAAAGCATGTATAAACCATAAAAAATTAATTTTCGAGGAAAATTTGAAATGCTTCATAACATGAATAAATGATGTCAAGTTAATGTGATAAATGAACATGTAGGTGTTCAAAAAGACAATGTGAATTTTTTTAGTATTATATATTACTTTTATATTAATTTTCAAAAATAATTTTTTGCATATATTCTTACATGATTTAGTATGTTATAACATGTAGATGAATAAGTTTTTATTTCATAAATATTAAAGTGTAAAATCCAAAAAAAGTTTTTTATTTGATATTTATTTGTTAACTTGAGTTAAAAAATTCATTACAAGTTACTAACACTAATTGAATTTATTGAATATAGAATTTAATAAAATAAAGAAAGACATTAATAACATTACTAAGATGGCATTCATAATATAAAATATGAATTGAATATTTTAAAGGATACCTTATCTGAGAAGAAACAAGTAGATTTAATATTTTAATTTAGTATTAATGATATTTAGACTTTTTTTAAAATAATATTAGTAATTCTATTTATTGAATATACATATTTAACAATTTTAATTGTGATTGTAATGTAGGTGATAGGGTATATTTTCCACACCCTATGATAGAGCACAACCATATTAAATTCATGACAATATGGAATTATTATGCAAAGGAAATATGTAAAGATACAAAAAAATATCATGTGGCATTACATAACAAGAATCCTCCATACATCAATATCACTCTTATAGAAAAACATGCCTTAATAGTTTCATATACTATCATTTTAATCATCATTTTTTATTTGATAGGTGAAATTAAGGAATCTATAGGGTCCCTCAACCTTAAAGATAGAAATTTTGCATATCTTTTTAGAAACCCAAATCTATTTATTTATCACTTGATAATGTTTGTATTGGCTTAATCCATAAATCCTGACTTCTGTGCATATTTCAAGATCAATTTTTTATCCTTGGCCATATTCCATGATTTTATCTGTCATATTAATTACTAAGTTTCTCATTTAATCTCTTTCATACATATAAAGCATTCTATCACCCTTAAGTTTCATGCCAAAACATTTCACCACCTTGTTCCATGCCTACACTTGTTATAGGCATAAATAATGAGGGGGGTGAGGGGTGAATCAGTCATATAAAACTTTAACTTAATTTACCATGTCATATCATTCATTATTCAATTAACCATTCATAATACGTAACCACATGTGAGATTATTATATGTGAATTAACAATTCAAAGGATCATGAGATAAGAGAGAAAACACAAGACACCAAATATAAGTGGGAAATCATCAAGGGGAAGAAAATCCCCTATAACCTCTTCTTATATTAAAAAAAAAGGAATTACATGAATATTGCACATCATGAAAGATTTCTTTAGGGAGGCACCAACCCCACAAGGAACACCAACCCCTAGTTTATTAGGGAACCAACCCTATAATGAGGATACAACCTCCTAAGGTTATCAAAAGCCAACTCAACCGCCTGAAAATGGAAAAACACTAAAAATATGTTTCTCCCACAATTGATAGTGATCTTAAATTTATCTCTTCTCTCTTCAAACCCTCTCAAAACAAGCACTCTCCTAAATCGCTCAATACTTCTTCTTCATGGGATAAATACATCTATTTCTCTTAGATATCTGATCCTAAATATTTATCAAGTATTCATCACTCTTCTTATATCTATCATTGACCCCTATAAGCTCATATTCTTCCTTCTCTAGCTCACTCACATCCCCATAATCACAACTAGTCAGAAATAACTAATTACACTAGCTTATATATATGACAGTTGCCTATAGACTCTCCTAGGTAAGACATGACTATACGCACCCAAAATTACATGTGTTACATTGTTGGGAAACGGTTACAAAATTCTCCAATGATGATCGAAGCTCATCTGCAGTGTATATTTGTAACCTAGACATCCTTACTTAACTTTTCAACCCTTTCTTCCAACTTTCCACTCATTTCTATGCATGTTTTGGCCATTAGTGTCAGGAATGCCACCTTGCCTAGGTAGTGGTTTTGGAACCACTGCCCAGGAAGGGTGGCAGTCCCGTGACTGCCTCCCTGTGTAGGGAAATGGTCCTGCACGCTTTTTAACAACTTTTCATGTGTGGTTTTAACGCACGTAATTTCACTTAACTTGACTTCCAAGGTGCATTTGTGAACCAAATTCCCTAAAAATAGTCTTAATTGCATGGTATTCCTTCCCTCTTCTATTTTTAAATAGATTTAATTATATTTAACTACCTCTTCACCCAATGATTTGGAACTCCAAGGCTACCTTGTGTATGAAGGCACATTCCAACCAATTCCTATATATTTAATACTTGTATTTAAACAAATGGCCTAAGAATTTTGTGTATCTTGCATAGTATTGCTGCCACAATCTTGTTGGAAATTGCATATCCAAGCTTTGTTCACTTGTGTTATCCCTCTTCCACTTGCATTGCAACTAGACTACCTTCAACATGCCATTGCTCAAGTGTCTTCTCCTGATGTTTCCTTTGCATTCCCAAATCCTTGGACTCATATGGACACATAGAGAAAGAAAGGATAAACTGAGGGGACAACTCATCACACAGCTAGATTTACCTCTATTCTGTGAATTATAGGTTGGTTTTTTTTATTTCCTTCATTCCTACAATATATCATTGTTACATCATATCAAATAGAGTAGAAATCAATTTCCTTTCATTTGCAAGTAATTAGTTAATTTCCAAGAGGGTTTAAATCATTAATAACAGCTCTCGGTGACATATCCTCTTCTTCCCATCCCTATGGATCTGAAGGAGAGAATCTTTATAGGATTTTTTCTACATATCATAGATCCTTTAGAAAATTTCTTGTTTTAAGATAGTTTAGTTTCAATATACTTAGCACATGTGAATAACCACATCAGGTTATTTTTATTGTTTAGTTTTAGTGTAGAAAGATTTTTTATTATTTAAAATAGAAGTAAATTGTTGTTTATGAATGTAATATTTCAGTTTTTTTTATTTGTTTAGGTTATTTTCCTTTCAACACTAGCATAGGTTGTTAGTTTCATCTTAGGTAATTTAGACACTTCAAACTAGTTCAACGTTGAGATTCAGTTAGACAAACCATAGGGAATTTACGCTACCCATTCATAGCCTCTAAATCTCCCTTTTTCTAACTTAGCTATTAGGAGATCACACTACCATATATTAGTCACTAATCCTTTTATAGTTAGCCACACCTATTTCCACATCGGCTACCTCGACACGACCTCGGGGGTGGAGTGCGGTTGAAGGTTGCATGTCAATTTTCATCCATACAATGACCATATAGGTTAGCCAAACCAACAAAAAAATACATATAAATCATAATATAAATAATCTCAAAGGGAGAAAGTAGGTTGACATGGGTCAAGACATCAAGAACAAGCACTAGGCATCTTAAGTAGGCCTTAAACACAAGCCTACACAACCAACGAGTAGATAATGATCTTAAAAGGCACAAGGAAAATTTTTCATGGATTTAACATCTATACGCAAGTAAAAAAAAACCTTTAAAATCCTTTAGTAATCCCAAGAACCTCTGCATTATCTATCTCCATCATGAAACTCGCAAAGAAGCAATCATCTCAAACTAGGTCTTCAACACCTAAAAATTACCTTCCAAATGAGAATGACTTGGAGTACCAAAACTCATTACCATAACACAAATGACACAAAAAATAATTTATTGATGTAATATAACTCATGAGACACATTAAAACCTTCATATCATGGAAAAAGACCCAAAAATGACTCCTTTTATAGCACTGCTCAAACTGGCTTCAAGACCCCAAAACTAGGTCTTCAAAATTGAACTAGTTCACACATTAAATCACCACACCAAGGAAAAAACCACATATCAATGGAAATATTATTATTTCTACTATCTTAAACCACTAATTAGGATCTTTAAATCAAATATTAAGGCATCCAAACATACCAATCTCCATAACTACTCATTCGGACTCTAAGGACTCAAGAACCAATATTGAGGAATCTAACTCCAAACACCTATAAGGTAACTTCTAATAACAAATAATCATGGAACACATCAAGGGATACATGAAAAACATATTCAAATATTAAGATACATATCGCACATGGATAAATTCACTCTATCACACTTGTTTTAGTCAGTTTCTTGAAAAAGCCTAATAAGGCTAATTAGACCATTAGGGATTAGACAAGAAACCACTTCTCCATATCAAACCAAGTATTCCAATACATTATATCAGGTTCTTATCAACTTTCCATTACCATAGAAAACTACTCTAACATGAAAAATCATCAAACTTACCTCAACTAATAGACTATGTATTTAGCCCTTAAGGCCAAAAATGGTAGGCTAAATTTGATGACATGTATCTTCCATTTTATCCACTGAAAAAAAATAAAAAATTCATGGATAATTATAGAATCTCCCAAGGATCTTGTAATAATTTACTATTCATCTTGAAGTTTTTATCTCAGCCCTGAAACTACAACTCCACAAAAATAAGGTTTTTCTCTCTCTTCCTCAAATAGCTAGGTCACCAAACACCTAGAAAAATGAGATCCTAGGAATCCTCTACAACCCTGATGCATCAATTTTTGATTCCAAGACAACTTTGATACCATATAAAGTTAAACTTCTAAGTCACTCTGCTAGGAGGGTTTAACTAGGATTTCAAAACAACTTGACTTCTTAATGATTGTTCATAAAGATGAGACGCCAAAACTAATTCATTATTTAGAAAAAAATATTCTATATTCCATGAAAAAACATCCCCCAAATTCTTAGGGTACCATACAAAGTTTGTGTGAGTTGGTGAGAAAAACAAGATACCATATCGAGATGGATTTTCCTTCTTTAGAACTCGATTTGACCAAAAACATCATAAATTGAGAAATTTTAGTCATTTTTACCTGAAGCATTGTAGATACCTCCTATAAATAACCCAAGTATCATTCACACTCAAATATGTTTGAAAATATCAAGCCACTAAGACTTACCTATGTGTACATGAGTAATCTTCACCATCTTGGTTCCCAATGACCACGAACATGAACTTAACAGATGAGATATGACCTAAAAATCCTCATACATGTGATACAACATCCCAACACATATCCCATACTTGTGTAAGACTACATCTATCTATTTATAATGCCACCATGTTATACACCATGCCCTAGGACTAGGGATAGGCCTAGAATGACCTGAATCAACCCATAAAACTCATGAACTAGCCATGATGACTCATTGCAGACACCTAAACACTTCTTACACATCATACCAACCTTTCTTAACCTTGTGAAAAACTTCAAGACACATAAAAATACCATCCATTCTTGCATCATACTCAACACCATGCTTAGACACCATAGAACATCACCAAATAAACACACTACCAATCAACCTTCATGTTTGACCTTAGATAAACACATCACGGAGACTCATATGAAACCTAAACACCCTTTTCTGTAATTTAACTTTGACATCAATGAAAACTACTATAAATAATGGACAACAATAGTTGATGACTGAATAGAGCCCAAATTACAAAAAAAATGTAGTCCAAAACTAGTATTTTCATCAGAATCCACGTAATGGCAATTTTCACAATTTAATATATTTTATGGGTTGGTAATTTCCTATAAATTGGAATTAATTAAAAAATATACTTATGAAATCCTATACAATTAACTCAAATGCACTCATTTACTCACTCAAACATTACCCAACACTTATAAGGACTCCTTAATAAAATATCTTTGAAAAAACAATAAAATATTTTCAAATATTCCTTAAATATAAATACACATAAGGATCATTCCCTACATAGGTCTAAATAAATCCCAAATAGGTTCAAGATTATATCTTCCAAAGTTACAAGTATTTAAATAAAAAATAAAAAAATCATGCCAAGCCATTACAAAGTATTATCAAGTGATAAATTTATCAAATATAGTTTCATCCATATAGATGTCACATATGCAGATGGAGAACTGTGTGGGGTTTGAAGTCCCTTCAAAGTAGTGATAATGTAGGAAATGTATGGATTACACATCAACCCAACCATTAAAATTTTTATATGGGTTTCCATTCATGGTTATGGTTTGAAGTTATTTCAAATCATACAAATAGTTTCACACATTTTCAATACATATGGTTTCATTGGACAACACATTTTACTCAACTACACATGCACACAAATTCACAAAAAGCTAACGATTCATTGTATGGAATTCCAAACATATATGAAAGAGAAAAATTGTTTCATACATAATCAACCACATCGTCCATTCTCACCATGTAATTTCAAAGTCAGAAATAAAGCATATGAAGATTGATTTAATCATTTTTCCATAGATGGTTCAGTTTTTGAGAGTCGTAATATATCTAAATGCATATCCCTTCTTGTTGTGTGTATCATCTAGTAGTTGTTTTGATTGATCTATCTTGCACATTGTTAATATATGCATATTAGATTTTTCACAGTAATGTAAATTTAATGAATCTAAATATATCTCTTTTTTCTTACCATAATCTAAAATTTAAATATCAACCGAAATTCTTATTCATTTTGGGTACAGTAATTTCATGAAGAGCTATTTGTTGAACAAATCCTTAACCTATTTTTCCTATTTTACCATATTCCAAATTAGGATTTATAGTATAAATCTATAGGATTACCATTTTTTATGTTTATTATCTTTATCTTAGGGTTTATTCTTATTTCTTATTTCATTTATTTTTCTACTAATACTAAAATATCCCTCCTTGAGATACTTCACCATAATCCTTCATGTAATGATATTATCCATGGTGTCCTATAATGATAAATTCATATGTAGACATAGAGCCTCAATATGTGGTATCCATTATAAATATTTTGTTATTTAATAAAGACAACATATCATATATATTAGTCTCCATTTGTATATACAAGTAGAACTAGATATCCACTTAGTTAAGAATTTAATTGTTGATAATGGATTAGGACTCAATATTTGCAACACATATTTCCTTTCTATATTGGGAATATTATTAGATGATCTCACCTAATCTAATATGAGTATGTGTGGTTTTAATAATTTAACTTATATTAGTCTCAATTTGTATATTCAAGTAGAGCTATATATCCACTTAGTTAAGAATAAGCATCATGATGAAGAAATATAATATGCATAGTGATACATGTATCATGTCACTATAATTACATATAAGTAAATCCAATATATCATGTAATACTCATAAAATGGATGTTCCCTAATCATATTTTGTGTGGATACCAATAGGTAATATCCATATATCATCAATGGTGAAAAAATTAAAAGCATTGGTTTATTCATTCAACAAAGGATATCTTCAATAAATTATGGGGTGGGAAAATCACATTTACATTGAATTTGGGGAAGAAAACCCTTGATAATGTATGTCAAATTATTCCTAATGATATTAATTAATAGATCCTCTAAGGATGTCCCTAGATACATTATATACATCAAATCCCATCCACTATTTATATTTTGTTAAAATATGCTTATGAAGGTTCTTTCTATACTTTCTCTGCATATCATGAACCCTTAAAGTTTCTTAATATAACCTTATCAAGGTTTTATATATAATTTTTTATATACATCACGAACCCTTAAAGTATTACATTTTAATGTATAAAAAATATGTGTATACTCCTTACATGTATCCTTCTTCTCATTACATGTAAACATCCAAATCATGGTCTCCTCATTTCCCTAAACATAGATAAGGTTATAAGTATTTGTACAGAATGGGATTCACTTGAAAAGGGGATTTTTTTGAATGAGAAATGTATTTTTGATCCCATTACAATCTAAATAATAAACACATGGTAGGGTCTTATTTACAAATCTCATAAAATTATTAAGGATCCTTCCATTTTTTTTCATCACTACTTTAGGAATACCTTCCCAATATGCGTATGAATTCCATCAAACTTTTACCCTATAGCTCATTTGTATTGACCTAACTAATGATATTGCTTTACCTAATATCCATACCATGTATGAATTTTATAATATATTATACCTTATAAAGTACTTGGGGGAACATGATATTCTCTCTCCCTTCTTTCAATAAAATAGATTTCATCATACCAAAAAAATATCATGCATATTTTAGTGAAGGTGATACTTCTAGCACCTCACTTGGTGGTTCTGACACTATTCACACCTCATAATTTATTGAAGATATTAGTTTTTGAATGAATAAACCAATACTTTTAATTTTTTCACCATTGATGATCAATGGATAGTACCTATTGGTATCCACACAAAAAGATGATTAGGGAACATCCATTTAATGAATATTACATGATATGTTGGATTTTTTTATATGTAATTATAGTGACATGATACATGTATCAATATGCATATTATATTTCTTCATCATGATGCTAATACAACACAAAAAAATTACAAATATGAATCCTCGAGTGGATATTATGGTTAATAATGAGATTGAAAATATCTTAGATGTCAAGATCATTCCTGTTACAAAATATCCTTAATGGGTTTCTAACATTTTACTTTTGTCAAATCCTAATGGTGAAATTAGTTGGTATACAATATTTAGAGACTTAAACAGGGCTATTCTTATGGATAGCTTTCCCTTACCTCATATTGATATGATCATGAAATCCACTATGGGATATGAGATGTTATATTTCATGGATGAATTTTATTGATGCAATAAAATAAAAATCAATCCCATTGATAATGAGAATATGTATTTTACAGCTCCTTGGCATATGTTTTTTGTATAGTTATGCCTTTTGGTTGTAGAATGTTGGGGATATATATCAATGTATTAAGACACATATGTTTTATGATTACATAATATAATTGAAATATATTCTAATGATAACTTCATAATATATACTTTTCAAAAATAACATGATATATCTTTGTGGAAAATATTTTAGTAGCTACTACAATACAATGCACAATTAAATCCTAATAAATGTGGATTTCGTGTTACCTATAGTTAACTAGTCATATTTATTTTCTCTCAACATATAATTGAGGTCAAACCCATTTTTTATGTAATTTATGATATGCCTCCACCTAAAAATTTGAGACAATTATGCTCCTTTCAAGTTGAAATTCAAGTAATTTTAAATTTTGTGGAACAATTGGCCAATAAGATGCATCATTTCACATGAATATTAAACATATAAACTAGGTGATGTAGGGTAAAATCAATCACAATCAATCCACAAGGTTAGTTTAACCTAAATATCATAGCACTACCCTTAATCTTGCAAATTAGCTTAGTTTCTCAAGTCTAGAACTTCATAAATTTGAAAATTTTAGATTAATTGGATTACTTGATAAATTTCTATCAATAAACCATGACTCGATGTCATATTCCATACTAATTCACCAAAAAAATTTATGGAAAACAAAATAAATATTCAAAACACTTACCTAGGCCAAAACTTCCTCAACTAACTTCTCAAGACCAATGTCACTAGTGAGTTGGTGTTGGGAGATACATACTAACAAATAAGAAAAACCAAAACTATTTTTGGGAACCCATTTGGGCGATATTGGTGTGTAGTAAATTTGGTTTCCCAACTCCAATTTTAAGATAAATTTCTAGTAATCACTTTTCCTCTCTTAATCTACTTCCTTGTAGCCCTTCAAAACTAGTTCCTAATATTTAATTTTTGTTTCATAAGGTATTATATACTAGATTTAAAAATTGCAAATCCAAACTATAAATTCCAACCACTTTTCTTTCTTACTTTAACCTCCGAATTGGGCCTCTATCCTATAGCAATCCAATAGGAGGAAAACTGTCAAGAATACCAGGAGTTTGAAATCTTGTCAGGGGATAAAAATTTGAAAATAATTTTAAGGACACCCTATAGGTGCTATCTTACCAATTTTATGTCTTAATTCTCTATATAAACCTTATAACAGGAAATTTCATCAAACCCTGGTGAGGGTTTTCAAAATGAACCCATGTAGAGGTAATTAATCACAAAATCAAGGAAAATAGTTTCCAACCCCTGAAACTTATATAAAAAATATATTTCAACCCTATAAAACTTATCTTATTGAGAGTGAGGATAAATGTATCTCCAAATAATGGAAGTAATCATAAACCTAACTAAACTATTTTTAGGAACAGGGGTTTTCAAACCTTTCTAAGCATTTATAACAGACCAAAATTAAAATCTTTCTTTTAAAATATCTCTGAGGATGGAAGGAAGTTGATGCATACCCAATATACCCTTATTAGTCATAATAGTCACCATTTTTAGATCAATTTTCTCACCAAAGTAAGATTCTTAAATTGATTATCTCCTCACAACTGTTTGCTATAGGATTATTGGAAAAGTGTTCAAGCATGAACACACCCCAAAACTAATGAAATCACTCAAAATTCAATACAAACAAATAACAATATTTTCTTGCCAACAATATTATTTCTTGTGAAGAGCATAAATACTATTTTGTTTATCCTTTAATCACTTCATGCACGAATTTGGCTTCAACATTGTAATATCTTATTAGCAACATAAAAACCAAGGGTTTCTTTGAGATCCTCTTCCCTTCATTTAAGTGATGATTGAATTTAGTTATAAATATGAATTATATACATCCTTGAGTTAGTTATTAACCAAATTAGATCCCATAAGACCTTCAAAACGCATGTTTTTGTATTGATTACATCATTTAAAGACTCACTTATGGAAGACAGCTTAATAACTTAAAGAAATAACCCAATATTATGACTCCTAAACCTTTAGATTACCCATGATAATGTTTTTATGACATATGTGATCTAATAGAATTACTAAGACACCTTACACACCATGCTAACAAGCCAAAAAGGCTCAAACCAATTCAAATTTTTAAATTTTCCTAAAAGGAGGGAAAACCAAAATTTTGAATTTTTTAATGAATAGAATCAACATGACATTACCAAATGAATTATAATGCCTAAATTAGACTCTAAACCCACCTAACAAGCCAAAAATGCCGTGATACATCTAAATTATGACTCAGGAGAGATGCTACTACATACTCTCAAGGGATGAGAAGCTTCACCAAGCTTGTCTTCTTATTCCTTTACTTCTAATTGGATTTTATCTTCTTGAGGTGATCCTTGACTATATTCCCTACATGTTAGGACTTCATCATCTATTTTATGTCTTCTACAAGCTTCTTAGCCTTTGAAATAGTCATTTTCTTGATCAAGGAGATAGTTCTAGGATTGTTTTTTATGTTCTACACCTTTTCATGAGAATATACACTTGATCCAAGTTCATATGAGATGAATTTTCATCATTCATGACTATTAGACAATATTTTTCATCATCATTTTGAATTTATTGATTCATCACATCCTTAACATTGGAAAATATTAATTTTTTCTTGAAATTATCATCTTATTTTTACCGTTTCATCTTCACCTTAGCTATGAAAACTGCATATAGAGTACTTAGAGAGAAATTATATTGATAAAATATATTCTCATCCACCTTATCCTTGATTTTTTCAACTTGTTTTTATGAATGCCTTCTTGAATTTGTGATTATTTTCCTCCTTGGACTATTTTTTTCCATCCTCCATGAATGGTTTTACCTTGATCAAGGTTTGATTGTTTGATTTGTTAATCATGCCCGAAGCTGTGTTTGTTCTTAACTATTTCTTATACTCCTAAGATGTCTTGTTTTTCCTCTACTCTCTTGAGATCTACAGATCCTTTTACCTCACCTTAGTTTCTCACTCTTCATTGCAAATTGCTTTGATATTCTTACTCTCCACTTAACTACTTCCATATTTTCTTAATTGTACCTAATATACTTTCCATCATTCCATCTTCTCTATCAATTGTACCTTTCATGGTTTTAAGACCATATTCATTCCTCTACTAAAAGTGTTTTTTCATGCTCATTAACATAACTCTAGGATAGGTTTCACTCTATGCTTGGTTGTCGTTAAGTGGATTCAATGTATGTTTAACTCCATCCTTCGTGAGGGTATAAGTATTAGCCCATCCATCATCAATATCCCTTATTTCAAAATTCCATAGCCTTCCTAACAAGAGATGATAAGCATCCATATGAATCACATCACGAAAAACTTCATCTATATACCTACCAATCTGAAAATTAACCAAACACAACTCACTAACCAACACTTGATGGTTTCTTTAGACTGAATACACCTTATATGCTTAGGATGTTCCAATATTTTTGATTTCAAATTTTCAAGAATTTCATAAGATAGTATATTTTTTATGCTACCATTGTTAATGATAAATTTACCAAACTTACCTCTAGATTTACACATGGTTCTAAATAGTGTTATTCCTTGATCTAGTTCTTCACATTATTTTCTTACATTCATCATCACTCTTCTCATCATGAAGGATTCTCCTATTTTAGGTTCTTTTATGAGTAATGGTGATCCCACACTTTCTTCTTCATTAGATTTCACAATCTAATTTCTAGCTTCATTCACCCTAATGCTACTTACCTGAGGATTCTTGAGACACTCAAATAGTATAAGACCACAAAACTTATTGAATCTGAAATACCTTCCTGTAAAATCACCTCTACCTCTTTAGGAATAACCACCTCTAGGATAACAACCTCTTGGAGTGACTTGTGTTTTTTAACTACTTACCTCTTCTCCATGAGCTTCATATTTTTGTCCTCTATTTGATTTCTATCTTCTACCTCTTGTTTCTGTACCTCTGCCTCTAAAATATTGTGTTTGTTTTCTAGACAACTTCTCCTCTTCTTTCAAGGTTGCTAGGTATTCTTATTCCATTTTTCTTATGGTGAATAAATTGATTTCATCCTCAATATTGAGTCTCACACACACACACACACACACACACACACACACACACACACACACACACACACACACACACACACACACACACACACACACACACACACACACACACACACACACACACACACACACACACACACACACACACACACACACACACACACACACACACACACACACACACACACACACACACACACACACACACACACACACACACACACACACACACACACACACACACACACACACACACACACACACACACACACACACACACACACACACACACACACACACACACACACACACACACACACACACACACACACACACACACACACACACACACACACACACACACACACACACACACACACACACACACACACACACACACACACACACACACACACACACACACACACACACACACACACACACACACACACACACACACACACACACACACACACACACACACACACACACACACACACACACACACACACACACACACACACACACACACACACACACACACACACACACACACACACACACACACACACACACACACACACACACACACACACACACACACACACACACACACACACACACACACACATTACAGACACACACACACACACACACACACACACACACACACACACACACACACACACATATTTATATATATACATACTTCTTCAACATCCCCTTCTATATGACATGATCACATTACTAGATTATAAAACTCTTTCGTATAATCAACCACACCCATTTCTCTTTTCCTTAAATTTTGCAATTTTTTGAACAAACTAGTCTAATAATCAGTAGGAATAAAATCATCACTTTACTTTGAAACCATTATGTTCCATGGTATTATTTTTTCCTTTCCTTCACTCCTTTCTTATTGCACAAATTCCCATCAAATAGCTGTAAGTCCTGTCGATTTGGTAAAAGAAAACTTCACTTTTTTTGTCCTAAGATATGCCTTCAAAATAAAATTACTTATCCATATTAGAAATCCAGTATATCAAATCTTTTGTATGTAGGATTCCTCGGTACTCTAGTACCTTCATCTTTGGCTTAGAACCTCCTCTTATGACTACTTTTAAGAGCCTCATATTAGGTCCTTCCTCTTTTGCTATTTTTTCTTCTACCACCTTTTCTTTATCACTTCCTTCTCGCAAGACCATGCCTCTTTTCTGAGAAACGTATAAAGCTCCCAACCTATCTTTTATATTCCTTAATATATAAATCCATTCATTATCTCTAGGTTGTCTTCTTTGACCTTCTCTAGTTACTATTCTTGGTGTAATTTTGACTATCTCCTCTTCTTCTTACAAACCTTTTTTCCATAACTTGTTTCTATTCTCTATCTTTCTTTCTTGTCATTATTCCTCTCTCCTCCACTCTGATACCAAATCATGGAGATAATAATCACTAACAATCAATCCACAAGGTTAGTTTAACCCAATATCACAACCCTTCCCTCAATCTTGTAAATTAGCATAGTTTCTCAACTCCATAACTTCCCAAACTAGATTTTTTTTATTAATTGGATTACTTGATCAATTTATATCAATGAATGATGAATCCATGTCATATTCCATACTAATTCACTAACAAAATTGATGGAAAATAAAATAAATGTTTAAAGCACTCACCTAGGTAAAAATTGCCTTCAATAGATTCTCAAGAACAATGTCACTGGTGAGTTGGTCTTGGGAGATATATAATAATAAATGAGACAAACCAAAACATATATTGGTTACCCATTTTTCCTCTTATGGTGTGTAGTAAATTTGGTTTTCGGACTCCAAGTTTAAGTTAAATTTCTAGCAATTACTTTTCCTCTCTCAATATCCTTCCTAATAGCCCTTTAAGACTAGTTTCTAAGATTTTTCTTTTGTTTAAGAAGGTCTTAAGACTAACTCTAAGTCTTTTTAGACACCCATTTTAGTGTTATACTATATTTCCAAATTTCAAAGCTAAACTCTAAAGTATGACCATTTTTTCTTGCTTACTTTAGCTTCGAAATTAGGCCTTTTTTCCTGTAGAATTCCATAAGGGAGGAAATGTAAAGAATTCCAGGAGTTTGAAATATTTTCAAGGTTAAAAATTTGAAAATAAATTTAAGGACACCATCTAGGTGCTAGCTTATCAATTTAAGGTCTTAATTCTCTGTATAAACCTTGCAATTAGAATTTTCAACAAACCCTAGTGAGGGTTTTCACATTGAACCTAAGTACAGGTAATTAATCACAAAATAAAGAAAAAAATTCTATAAAAAATATATTTCAACCCATTAATTATTAACAGTGAGCTTCAATTTCTCTCCAAACTATGGAAGTAATCCTAAACCTACATGAACTGTTCTTAGGAATAAAGGTTTTCAAACCTTTCTAAGCATTTCTAACAAAACACAATTACAATCTTCTTTCTCAAATATCTCTGAGAATGTAAGAAAGTCTATTCATACCTAATCTACCCTTATTAGTCATAATATTCACCCTTTTATATCATGTTTCTCACCAAAGTAATAATCTTAAATTGATTGTCTCTTCACAATTGTTTGATACAGGATTATTAGAATTGTTCAAGTATGAACACACCCCAAAACTAATGAAATAACTCAAGAGTCAATAAAAACAAATAAAAAACATTTCTTACTAAAAATATGATTCCTTGTGAAGAACATACATATTATTATCTTTATCCTTTAATCACTTCATGCATGAAATTGGCTTCAACACTATATTATCTTATTAGCAACAACAAAACCCAGGGTTTATTAGATCTCCTCTTCCATTCATTAAAATTTTGATTGATTTTAGTTACAAATATGACTTATATACATCCTAAAGTCATCTCTTAACCAAATGGGAGCCCACAAGACGTTCAAAACTCATTTTTTTGTATTGATAACAACATTTAGAGACTCACTTATTGAAGATAACCTAAGAACTTAAGAACTAACCCAATATTATGACTCCTAACACTTTAGATGGCCCATGATATCCTGGCATGACTTATTTGATCCAATAGACCTACTAATATAGTTTAAACACCATGATAACAAGCCAAAATGGCTCAAACCAATTCAAAAAGTGAAATTTTCCAAAAAGGTGGGAAAATCAAAATTTTAAATTTTTGAATTACTAGACTAAAAATTACATTTTCAAATGAATTATAATGCCTATTTAAGACTCATAACCAGCATAATAAGCTAAAAATGTCATGAAAAATCTAAATTAGGAATCAGGAGAGATTCTCTTGCATCAATAGGTTTAAATGGGATGTCGCTTGTTAAAATTTATTTTAATAAATCAAAGAATACTTTCTCAATCTCCTTGTCCTTATACCTGCCATTGTAGATTAATCACTAATACTATTTATATCCACCAGTGAACATGATCTTGACGAATTTATAGTATAATACAATGGAATTTCTAAGTAATGAATGATTTATTATATCAACCACATAGTGCATAATTACGAGAATAACTACAACACCATAGAGATATTATGTTTAGAACATGTCATGTCAGATGAAAAACTAAAAATATACTTAATAATGAGACACATGTTATCATAAAACTATCTCTCCTATATTAACTAATGTATCATACTCAAATAGGTATATTGATAAATGGGTCATGTTTCTTCTTTAATTTGACCTAAAAAAAATTTCTCAAAAATTTATAAAAGGCTAATTTATCACCAACAAGTTAGAAAAGACACCTTTATTTAAACCCTCCCCTATAAACAAAGAGTTTTGTGACAAATTAACTAAATATAATATTGATATAAAAACTTAGACCATGTACTCTAAAAACTAAAAAAATTGCCACCAATGTAGGAGATGGGTTTTTTTATCTTGCACCCTATAGCGAACCTATTGCATTTACATACAGACTTGAATTTTCATATACGCATAAAATTTTGAGTATAAATCCTTGATTTTAGGAGTATATATTTCTCGCAATTATAGAATAAATATTTTAAAGTTTTGTGTGATTCCTAATTGACTATATATCAAGTGTAAGACATATATCATAGCAAAAAATGGTTAATTCGATACAATAACATGTATAAGATATTTAATGAAACTTTCACCTCCTTCTCTATTGATAATATCCATCATCTTGATAATATGCATTTTGATATAATATCTAGTGAAACCTCCTGCATACCCTTTTATACCAATGATGAATACACTACATTTAAAATATGATAGCTATGAAATATGGCTATTAATTCAAATACTATTGATGTATTGTAATATTTATCCATTATACACAACAATAATAATCCTCAATGGTATGCCAATATTTATAACTTTATTTATCAAAAAAAAATTCTAGAAAATACCTCATGGAACTCCATATGTCATCATTTAGGGTCTCTATTTAAGATATCATTAAAAAATTTATTATTACGTTTAAGGTGTGACAAGGCATAAATAGAGCTTCTAAGATACATTATAATGAGTGTGCTAGAAATTTTAGTGGTAAGGACATGTATTACAAGTTATTATGAAAATATTTGTTACTAGCCCAAAATGAAACAAGAATCGCATGAATATAAAAAATATGATCAATGTCAAAATAATAGTGATCTCAAGCATGCCCCGTCTCATGTACTATATCCTATTATAGTGCATGGAACCATGACCATTTTCTTTATGGAGATTTTATCTCATTGGCAATATTGATTCCTAACCTACCAAGGTCATAATTTTATCATTACTACTACATGGTACTATATTAAATACGTCAAATTTATCCCTTTAAATCCATTATGGGTGAAGACATTTGTAATTTCTTATTCAATAACATTATTTCATGCTTTGGAGTACCTTATATAATTATTACCAATAGTGGTGATTCCTATAAAATTTAGATAGTCAAGATATTATACACTAAGTTCAAGATCAAATAAACATTATCTACTCATTATCATAAGAGAAATGGTCATTCTAAGAAAAATAATACAAATAATTATAATGTTTAAAGAAACCCATTATATAAATGGATTTGACTTGCATATTTAGATTATTTATGCTCTTTAGCATTACCATGAAAGTGTTTACACACCTATTAGTGTTACTCATTTTTCCTTAGTCAATGGTATATAGTTTGTTGTCCTAATAAAAATTGGAAATAGCATTTATTAGAGTATACTTAAAAGGAATTATCAAATACAAATACTATCAGGAAAAATGATCACATGAGATAAAAATGCTAAATGATAAGCATCTTCGTGTCCTTAAACATATTCGAATGCATCAAGAGCATGCTAAGAGGAAATATAATAACAATTTTTAAATTTTAAATTCCAAGTTAGTGATATTGTACTCAAATAAAACAAGAATAATATAATTCAATATGTTATAATTAAAGGAAAGTTTATGCCTAACTAGTTATGCCTTATTGTGGTTACTAACAGTCTAGGTACTTGACTCTGCCATTTTTCTATACTTGAATGAAATCCCATGATGAATCCTATAAACATAATTCCTTTGTTTGATTACTATAATCACTCCCTAAACTCTACTAACACTTTTACATAAAATTACAACAAGATATATATATATTCTTAAAATACAAAAACATTCAAATAATCTAATATGTAGAAAGATATTTAAATATTATGAAAATAAAGATTCAAAACATACACATGACTTGATTTTCTAGTTATTTGCATTACATATGTCATTTGTCACATGGTTGGATAAACATAATATTCCATTTACTCTTTAAAAACAAGCATTTCACAAGGTATTTGATCATGATGAAAGACATACATATGTCTATACACATTAGAAGGTGTTTTCCTAGTCCATTTCCAATTCCCTTACTAACATGGGGAAAACATTTACACTATGAGGTGTTATTTTTCATTGTATGTTAATTTTCAATTCCTTTTTATTGTTATAATCAATATACTATTTATTATATTTATTCAAACTAATGTAGATAACATTCGAATTATACAAAACTAATATATTTTGATAAATGTGCATATGAGATTCTATTTACTATTATATTCTCTTACTTTGCTATATGATTATATGTTGCTCATGTACTTATGTGTGTGACACTTTGGTGTTACTTTTTACTGGCCCATGTTTCCTTTTTCATGTTTGTTTTTTGTGTGAAACTTGTGTGCCCCTTGTATGTGGAATTTGTCCTATTTTATGACTAACATATGCTACACCAATAGTTGTACTTTTATGATTTTATGCTTGTATACTTGTTTGTTTTTTTTATTCTAAGAAGTTGTGTTTATTTTATTTTATTCTTGTTTTCCATCTTTTTGTACTATTGTTTTTACTATGTTATATTTATAGGAGAAACATATCTATGGTATCCACCTACAACTACCTTCAATGTGATCCAATAATAAATTTATACTAAATCTAACATGAAAATAATTTAATTCTTGTAAGCGTTGTGAATTATTTAGAATTTATCTTTTTGAAAATGAGGGGGAATTTAGTGATGTTATCACATGAATATCTATGAAATTCAAGAACATAAGAAAAATAAAAAAATTTGGAATAGAATGGTAGAATTTATAAATACACAAGAATGAAAAACATATATAGAGTAGGATCAAAATTTGTATAGATAAAAAATAATCCAATAGGGGAGGGAAACATTATATGTTAATTTACAAGATGGATACTTTCATCCTTGGAAATTTCTCGACTAAAAAATCAGAATTTTCTAGAACCTACATGTTTTTTACAAATTATTTGATATATGTTCAAGGATAGTTGGAATAATTCATAGCATAGTTTAATTCATTTTAGTATTAATAGTGGGGAGCATGGTTACTTCATTCTCTTTCAACTATACACATATCGAGAAAATTTATGGTATAGGTTACAAGGGAATGTGCCTCCTCATTATTCTATATTTCTATTTATACACTCAATACATTAGGACATCTTATAGTGGGGGTATGAGTATACATCATTCACTTTTAATGTTTATATATTTTCATGTTTAGGGAACAAATATTTATATATATATATATATATATATATATATATATATATATATATATATATATATATATATATATATATATATATATATATATATATATATATATATATATATATATATATATATATATAAAGTGGTGTGGTTCCATGGGTAGATGATTCTTAGGGCGACCAAATATCCATGTGAAACTTGTATTCTCACTTATTTTGGGACGGTTATATATCATGTGACACACTTCCTTTTTTAGAAGGTTCTTTAGGGTGACTACAAAGCATTGTGTCACTCTTCCTTGGTGTTTTGTAAAGTGACACCCAAATACCTTTTTACTTTGGATTCTATTTCAACAAATTGGGTATTGATCACCCAAAATATTATAGTGGTTGAGTTATAATATATATATCCACTAACCTCATCAAGTAGTTTCTCCTTATGCAATACAAAAATGTGTAATCCTTGGATGTTTTATTTACATTTCAAATTTTCAAGCTTTAGATACATTTTGAATTATAAGTTAAAGTTAAATTCTTTACTATGGATATTGACTACACTTTGTGTTATAAGTTTCACTATAGATATCATGTAAAAAATCAAGATAATCAAGCACATTGAGAAAAAAAAGTGTGTCTACAAACTCATGTATTGTTTCTTTAAAACAGAAATATTCATTTTCTATCTTAAAGGTGGGGGGGACAAGGTGGCAAGGGGAGGTGGTGGGGGAGGGATTGTGTGTGTGGGGTATGAAGACACTTAAATTTAGTAATTTATCACTTGATAATTTTAGTATAGGTTTGATACCCAAATCTTTAATTGTGAACACTGACAGCAGAAGACAGAACAAGACAAAATAATATTCAATGTATTCCAATGTCTGTGATTACAAAGAAGAGAGCATAGCCTAATAAAGGCTGTGGGTGGAGGGTGACAGTTATAACTGTCCACCATAACAATGTATTAAGTATTAAACAATATTAAACTAATGCTAACATTCCCCCCCTTAATACATTGTTCGTACAAACATACATTTCCTGATAATAGGTCCCCCCCTTAAAGAGAACATCGCAAAGAGGGTCTTCACACGAGCATGTGCCTACATGGTCTCACATGGTTTTTCTAAGGTTGACCAGAAACCTAGAGGGACAGGAACACTTTCCGACTGTTCACCTCGGTGGTTTTACAGGATTACCACGAACCAAGAGGATTTTACCTCGGTGGTTTTACAGGCATACCATGAACCCAAGAGGATGATACCTCGGTGGTTTTACAGGATTACCACGAACCCAGGGCAAGTACCATGTGCTGCTTTTAGTGCTTTTCTGTTCCCCACAACGCTCTTCAATTAGAAGGTCCCAAATAGGAAACTTCGTATCATTTGTACTTTATTGAATAACAAAACAACAGGAACACGACACAAAACTGAAACTAAAATAAACAAGCCAAAAATTGAGGAATTGGTCCTCAATACCTTATTCGCCACAATCTCTGTCGGCGGCCTCGTCGCTTGCGGCTTGCAAGAGGTCGCTGGATTTCCTCCAGCCTCCGTTATCCTCCGTCCTCCTGTATAGATGCTCTGCTACTTACTTCACTATGGTTACTGTGATAACCTCTCCTCCCTCGTCATACATAGTTTTTACAAGATCCATTATTCTTGCTATTGAGTCTCTTTTGTAAACATCTTTCCAAGTAGCATTCTCAACCTCAGTTGCATTAAGGATTTTAACAATCTCGATTGAATGTGCATGTGCTAAATTAGAATAGTTTAATGCCGACTTAAAAAATGCATTTTCTTGATGAATGAGAATTTTTTAGCGGGTTTAGTTCTGAGACCTCCCTAGACATCATACACGCAATTTTCCTCACAAATCATCCAATGGAAACCATCTTGATTCTGCCATGGGAATGATAAGTTCTTCTCCGTTGCTTTTGTTTTGGTTCATATGGTGCATCAACATCAAGTCCGTTAACCTCTGCATTGCTTTATTCCAATTTAAATCCATCTACTATACTTCATAAAATTTGATTCATTCCAATCACATAAATCCTTCAACACATATTCACTGTGCAACAAAGGCATATAAATAAATGAAAATAGTTATGAGTAATCGGTGCGTGAAACGGTTATGCAAATACCTTCCTCTTTCTCCTGCTGCGTGTCAGCCTTGTCTGTATTTTCTTTGACTTGGTTAGCAAGAAAATTCCAAACCACATGACTCAATAAACATCTGAGGGGGATCGAAAAACCAGAGAGTAGAGTCGTGCCATTCCAAAAATGTAAGACCTGACATAGGTCGTTGCCTTGCTCTGCGCGGTGGTCAGACACTTCCTGTCATTGCGCTGCTGGACGCAGACATGAACATACGCCTCCCCACTGAAATCTTCAGATTCTGTCTCCTTGAACGGATCAAAAGGGCTGAGAAATATTTGTCACAACTGGATGTACATGATAACACGCGGATCTTATGCTCAACCTGTAGCGGACAGTGAGGGGTTACAGAAAGTAAAGGAATCTCTCTCCCGAAAGAGAATATAGTATGGCTCCACACGGTGTTGAAACAGCCTTCCCTCTAGCGCCAAGATGCCTGCTCTGATACCAATGACAGCAGAAGACAGAACAAGACAAAATAATATTCAATGTATTCCAATGTCTGTGATTACAAAGAAGAGAGCATAGCCTAATAAAGGCTGCGGGTGGAGGGTGACAGTTATAACTGTCCACCATAACAATGTATTAAGTATTAAACAATATTAAACTAATGCTAACAAACACTACCTAAATTTTATTTCATATTCTTATCCCTACCGCATCAATTTATCTCTCATTTTTAGTGCTCAATTACTCACATAATGAATTGCAATATTCCACATATTTCTAGAAATATGAAGTTTCATGTCGAGAACTTTATAACATCTCACTCCTATTATTAGAGAGAAAATATTAATAATATTAATCATAAAATGAAAATTGACCCAAAATTCTATTCAGTACAACACATTACATGTACAATGGAAGAAGACCCTATAATCAAGGGATACTAGTAATTATAAATTCAATCATGATTCATTTTATGATGTGGTTGTGAGTACTGTATCTACTCTCTTACTATCATAATCTTCTACATATCTTAAAAAATCTCCTCGTATATTATTATTGTAAATACATTACTATTATTCTTCTCCACATGTTTAATATTTTTCATAAAACATGTAATCAATAACATATAAAAACCTAACATTCCCCCATTTGGTGTGAATGTGGAAGAAACACCACCTTCTAACATATCAAGATGTTATTTTAGAGATTGTAGATGGTCCTGAATTTCTAATATGCCATCTTAGTGCACTTTATTATGGGAGAAAGTCAACCATGAAGAGGGAAACTCATCAAATAAATCATGATGAAATAAACCTAACCAATCAAAAGAAGTGGTAAAATCACATCTTCCACATGATTTTGTAAAATAATCTCTTTCATTTATATTTTTTATTTTAATCTTCTGCATAATGGTCACATTAGGTGAACATTAGGAACTTCACACATGAACTTGTATGCAATTTTATTCTTATTTTATACCACATAAAAAAAATTAAAACATAAGTGAGTGCCACTATAACATAATGAGACCCCATAATTATTTGTTAATGGGAGGTGTTGTTTTGTCTCCTTCCTTCATTACCTCTTTCTTTAGTTAATGCTATAATATCTTGGTAGAAATATTGTTCATCCATAGGATGGAAGATAAAGTCTTTATCAATTGTATGGGGAGTATGGTGTTCCTTATCACTGCCTTCTTTTCCATTTTAGTAATAATTTCCTTTTCTTTCAATTTTTTAAAAATGATACCTGATAATCTTTATCAATAACATATAACACCATATACATAAGTTTTGGAGTAATGTAACAAAACCCTTTTCTTTGTATATTTGGAAGTTATTTCCTTCTTGAATGAAGATATATTTATATCATAATGTCTATCTAATTTGAAAGTAGTTTTGAATCTATTTTTAACATTCATAACATTTTCCCTTCAATTTTCAATTATTTATATTTATATTTTCTTCATCTATCAGAGATAAAATCAAGTCTTCTAGGCTAGGATTTATTATTCTCGAAGTAAAAATAGCATTTTAATAAATAAATGACATAATATTACCAATAAATTGTTTACATAATCATTATTCAAATGAATTTTAATCATTTTTTATTGATTTAATATGGAATGAAACCTAGTGATATGTTGTATCATGTTGTCACAATATTCCAATTTTAGTCCAAATGATTTCTACTTTAGTGTCATTGTTATACTTCCTATTTGTGATCTAAACAAATTCAAAATTATTGAGATGCAATATAAAGTCTTGGATAATTTTATATGGTATACATAGGTGTCATATAGTGCTATTAAAATAAGTATTTTAGTATATGATCTCTGATTTCCTTTTTATTGGTTTCATCTACATTACTTGGTTTGATTAATTTTCCATCGAAAATCTCCCATAGGTATTTTTTGATGAACTGTAGTTGAGTTTGAACATGTGATGCATGGAAATATTTTCCATGGAGCATTTATTTTGACTTAATTTTTTTGTTTTATTTTTAATTTTAATTTTTTTAATACCCTCCCTTAATCTAGAAAAACACCACGAACTTCAATTTCTACCAAGAATGCATTCACATCCAAATAAACAAATTCATTTTTATTCTATTTTTGAATCTCTTACAATAAAATTTAGATGAAGAAATTACTAACATAATATGGACATAATGACATAATACTTTTTATTACTCTTAATATAATAACATAAAATAAAATAAAATATTGGATTTAACTGACAATCATATGTTGGTAATGACACAATTTAATATCCCTATTATAACCTAGATGATTATTTATTTGGAAGAATTAACAAAATAAAACATTATGATTGAAGCTTTTGAATTCACATATTTACTCATAACATTTGATATACATAGTGTATAATGGTGTATAGGTATCCAATCATAATGTGCATAAATTTGACAGGTCTCTAGTTATAATGAGTACATATCTAACCATTAATTATTATAAATAGACTAAATCATTATTAATATAGACATATGAAGAATTGTAATCCAATCACCTTGGGTCATAAAATCCCTAATTACATTAATTTACTAATAAAAATATGAATAGGGGTGTGTTTTTCAATTAAATCAACAAAAATTAAATGAATGGTCATATATTAGTTCTAACCATGTCTAGTATTCTCATAATGATTTGGTTATCATGCACTCATACTATAGAAACCCCCTCAAATGGAATACTATTGCAAGGTTGAAGATTCAAATTAAAGGAAACTTTTATGAATCCATCGATAGACATGGATGGAAATGGTAAAAGAGATACACATTGAATTTAGGTATATGGAGTTAATGATAATTTCATGAGTAATTACATCCAATTAAAATATCACAAGAGAAAACATAGATAATGATGGTTGTGGCCTAATATTACCTTATTAATGAACTCTTATGATTTTATGCAACTGTTATTAGAGGAATAAATTAACAAGATAAAATCATAACAATGAGATTCACCATAACACATTACATATATAGTTGAATAATTACTTATAATCAAGGGATACCACTAATCAACAAATTTAATCATGACTTACTCTACGAAGTGGTTATCAAAAACCACTTCTATTCTCATACTCCCATAATATTATACTCTTTTTTTATTATAGGTGAAACAAGGTTGAGGGGGCCCTACCCCTTACAAGTCAGAGCTCCAAAAAGCGCAGATAAGACATTACATAGCATTCAAAAAGAAAAAAATATATCGATTATTAAATCCAAGATCCTCCATGAGCATATAGACCAGTTTAAAACACAACAAAAAATAGTAATAACAGTAAAGATAAAACCACAGACTAACTAACAGAAGAGTTAAAAGCAAAACAATATAATAATAGCCACTCTGACAAACATCAATTTTTGGCCTTTTCAAGACCATCTAGCACTTTCACCTACTCCTTTGACAGATACTCAATGTTTACCCCCAACGATGTCAGGTCACATCTAGTAGCATCCCTTTTTCTTTTCTACGAATTTCCATGCTCATTGATGAGCCTGTAAGCATTGGCCAACTGACCAAGGGTTTGGAGATGTTGCAGAGTCGATTTCACAATGATAAAACTCCATTCCATATAGCTATATAAAATATATCTAATGTGATCCACCTCATTAGAGAGGTTCCTGTAGTTGGCTTTCATAATTTGAAGCTCGCCCCCTTAACTGATTTTTGCAACATTTTCGACCTGTATTTTCATTTTTTTCAGTCATTAAAGAGGAACTGAATGAAACTCTTTGTAAGCCTCATGTCACCCTTCATCTCTTCAATATCCATGGTCATCTTGGCAAGATGAGTATCCCCTTTCTTAGGACCCACTTGACCCAAAGATTCAATCTGCTGCTCCAATTGGGCATTCACATGCACCTGATTTTCCTGCATGCTTGATTCACCTTTTGTTTTGACAAATAAAATAGGAACATGCTTCAATTTTAGCTCTATGAGATTATGAGTGGCATCAATTTCCATGACATCCTTATCATACCCTGATGAATCTCCTTCTTGAGACTCTCTATGTTCACTAGAATCCTCCTTCTCCAAGTCTGAGTCTTCTTCCTCGGCATAAGCCTCAAGATATTTCATGAGGGTACCTAATTTATTAATATCAAGAGCATCGCTTTTAACTCTATAAAGGATAAAACCTTGGTGAAGGGGGACATCAAATCTATTTTTTTTAAACTGGGTAAGGGAAGCACTTAAAGAGTGAAACAAAAAATATGGTAAACTAAAACTATGGCCATGTCGGATATAATTAAGAATAGGCAAATGATAGGCATAGATACACTTATGATGGCCTTCTATGGTAAGAAAATAAATAAGGGATAAAGCCACATTGTCAAAAGTCTTAGGCAAAATAGAGTGAATAAAACTAGAAAAATGAATGGTGAGTTTTTCATTACCTTGCAAAAATAGCTTCAGCTCATCCGTGGCTTCTTTTTTAGGCTTGTAAACCTCCATACCATTAGCAGGAACACCCATCACTTTAGTTACAAACTCCACAGTAATATCAATATGTACACCTTTGATGTCCACAACTACCCCCTTTTTGGTCGTCTTCCAAGCTCTGGAATAGTCCTTACTCAAATTTTTATAATGACCTTCAAAGAGTTTGATAAAAGGAGAGAAACCCTTTCTCTCAATCACTTCCATGGAATTTGTCTTAACCTCATCTAGATCAAAAGGATAAATTCTCGAAAGATCACCCCCCGTTTGGAAATACAAGTACCAATTCAAAGAAAATCCTAACTTTATATTAATCAAAATGATGCGAACAATCCTAGAAATGACAATGTTACAAGCATAGACAAAAATAATGGCCCTAAGGTGACATGAGAATATCAAATCCCAAATCTTCACATCATCCCACCATAAATTCACACGATTCATATGGATCTTATACATTACTACCTTAACATACCATGATCTATCATTATTACCCAGTGGTGATGTGTCCATGTTGATCGTTTTGGAGGTTTTCTCACACCTTAGTATCTAAAGATTCTTTGTCATTGATTAATGTCATCTCATGACAACTAAACCCCTTGTTGGAAAAATAATTAGCAACAGATTTTTCCTCTCTATAGATATGTTTAAAATTAATAGTTTCAAACAAGTTAGACATTTACTTTGTACTAGTTATACAATTTTGGATAGATGTAGAAGTAGTACCTTTCCTAATAATGTTGTTAATAATTTTCAATGAGTCTCCTTCCACTTCCAATATTACAAATCTGTGTGGATAGGCTATAAAGACCCCCCAGTAAACAACTATCACTTCAGCAGTGTGATTCATTTGAATACCAAGATTGTAATGATACCCAAGAATTAATCTTCCTTCAAAACCATGGAAG
The DNA here is from genome assembly GCA_019776745.2 of Taxus chinensis. NCBI lineage: Eukaryota > Viridiplantae > Streptophyta > Pinopsida > Cupressales > Taxaceae > Taxus > Taxus chinensis. The sequence continues at coordinate 451,136,654 of CM034154.1, read as the reverse complement.
ACCCCTCCACAACCAAATTTTATGGGGTTTACTTTGGAGGCCCCATAGAAATTAAACTATATCCATTCCTTGCTAGGTTTTGCCCAACCTTGGAGCTTAGGATTATGTATAGGAAGGTTAGTTTGAGTAGGGCTTAAATCCCAATTCTTAGATAATTTACTCTCATTTTGAAGAATAGTTTTCTTATTTGGGGATATGTTTGAGAATTTTTCATTAATAATGTTAAAACAATGAGTTCGAACATTATTTTTTGATTACTTCTTCCCTTTAAAAATCTGCCTATTTCTCTCTTTCAAATTTCCCAAGCTAGGTGCATAATAGAAATATTTCATATATGTTTAGGGTTTAGAGTCCATAATATTCTACTTATGGTAAAAAAATATCATCATGTATTACTATTGAAATTACATTACTATTATTATTCTCCAGTATTTTAATACATTTCATAAATAATATGAGAACTAATACATAAAAAAACCTTAAAACTCCCTACTCATACGGGACATCAAAACTAAGACCAAACTACCAAGTTCTTTGGTTTACAACCAGTAGTTTTTCCCAAACCATAACATGATCCTTTTCTCAATTTGATATCTTTTACAGGTTAGTAGTTTCCCTATATTTTTGTATTAATGAACAATTTAACCTATAAAATCTTGTATAAGTAATTTTAATTCCCTCATTTACTCACTTGATAATTATATGTAACTTACAAAGATTTATCAATGAAATATATTTAAAAATGAACTCAAATATCTCCTAAAACTCCCTACATTATAAATACATATTAGGATAATCCCCTACATAGGTTTGAATCATTCCCAACTAGGCTCAAGAGTCTATCTTTCCAAGTTAAAAGTCTCTAAAGCCAAGTCAATCATGGGAATGAAAATACACTACAAAGAATTATCAAGTGATCAAGTTATCAAAGTTACTTTCATCCATGTGTTTGTTTGTGAGTACGTGCATGCACATGCATGCGTGTATCACATCTCTTATAGAACTACATGTGAATTGAGGAATCTTAAGAGTAGTGCAAATGTGGGAAGTGTATGGATTTCACTTCAAACCAATCAATAATGCTTTTATGGTTTGAAATTATTTTACATAATATAGATGGTTTTACACATTTCAAGGCCTAAGGATTCATAGGAAGACACTTTTGAGTTGATCACATTGGAAAAAATCATAAAATTCTAGAATATCACCACTTAGAACCACTAAATGGTTTCACACATAAGTAAAAATTTCATCCTTGTTCATCCTACAATTCAAAAAATATAAGTAAATCATATGAAGATTATTCATATTCCTTTCATACTTCATCCATATCTATATTTGATTCTAAATAATCAATATAGCTAAGTGCATCCCCATTATCATTTTTTTCATTTAACACTTGCTTCAATTGAGATACATTGCACACTACTAACATAGATAACTTTGATCTACACATTGATGTTAACTTAATTATTTTGAATATATATAGTACTTAGATTTATATATAATTAACACTTAGGTTTTCCTCTAAAATATTACACTAATATATTAATACCCACATACCTATAATATGGTTAGGAAAATAAAAAGTATAACAATATCAAGATAACCTATAAAATATTTATAATAGTCAAACAATACCTATAAATTACCAAATATTGATCTTATATATCCCGTGTTTATTATAAAAATAGAAATATGTAGTGCCCCACTACTAAGGGGATTTGTTTAATTAGAAATAATAAGATAAAATTAAAAATATTTATATATTTATGTTTTTTAGAAATGGGGTTGGAGATGGATTGTAAATGGTTGTAGGTGAGGGGGTATAAAGAAATGATGTGGGGGAATAATTGTGTCACAAGGTAGCATGGAGGAATGATGGAGTGTGGCAGGGTATCTTTCAAACATGAGAGGGCACGGACACTATTGGGGCTCAAAATTTAACATGTCCTAAATCAAGATGATTTATGGATTTGAGGAAACATGGTACTATCTTCAAGTTGTGGGACCTTGCATTTGAGATATACCTCAAAAGAAGGATGACCTCCTTTACTTATTTCTACTGCTACAACTACTCCTATGAATGTAAATCTAATTATCTAACTCTACTCTATGGTTCCAAGGGAACAGGGTGAGAAGGAGGTGCGTGAAATGACATCCTAAGATAAGAGAAGGTGATAACACCATAAATAAGGGGATGAACACTCTTAGATGAGTGAAAATAAGATAAAATGTTCTAAGGAAGGGAATACATACATGCCACGGTGAAAAGAAACATTACAGAGCTCATTTTAATGGGGCATAATAAAAAATAAATCTTGTAAGAGATATAAAACATACACAGCATACCAATATTTCAATGAAAGGAAACTAAATGCACCAAAAGGAGAGCTAGGGAAGAAAATAACCACAAAATAGAGATTTATTGCTTCCAATGGATACAAAATTCATTACAATGAGAGAAGGAAAGAATCTACGTGCAGTGAATCAAATCTGAGGCTATAACTCAAAATGTAAAGAAACACTACTATGAATAATGCTCTTGCATACCAAGAAGGTCCAACCTATAAAAATGAGTATTATTCAAGAATATATCAAAGAAAAGGAGAGAAGAAGAGGTAAAAAGAGAGGGAAACTCAAATTACAACTCATAACCAAAAAAAAACATGGAATAAATGCCTTCAAATCAACCTAGAGCTCTAACAAATCCACCTGCCCATGTCAATTTTCTTCTGGAAGATGGAAAGAGGCAAAATACCATGAAATTTGAGTGGTTCCATTGACTAGAAGTGTGTATTAATGACTAGAATCACATTTTCCAATTTTTACCTACCAAATCCCTCTAAAATCTAATTTTGAAAATCCTAGAGTGTAGCCAATCTTAGAAGATTTCCAATAAGAGAAAATGTGCATGATTTTGAGATTTATAGAAGAAGTTATGGTGACTAGAATTTTTACAATCAAAGAGAAAGACACAATACATGTGGTGCAATTTGATTGGTCACAAGAATTGACTGTTTATCTGTTGGTTTGTCTTTTTCATGTTTGACACGTTCATTCACCATAAGGATTTAGTACATATATGATTTTTTTCTATTTGTCATGTGATTTGCACTTTATCAGATAGGTCCTAGATTAGGACATGTGGCACATTTTGATTGGCATGGAGGTTAATGTATTAGGTGCATGTGTAAAATTGGAAGTGTGATATCAATTAATTGAAAATTATATTGGTGCATGCGAAAGGGTAAATGGAGGTTAAGAAGAAGGAAAGGTGCATATTTTTTTAAGGCATGTAAGTTTGTGAGGATCAAAATGGGTAAGTGCAGGAAGTTGATGGACAAATATAGGGTCATCCGTGGACATCATATTGCAAATAACAACATAATATCAACTTGTAGGGATTATTAGCAATACATACACTCAAAATTAGAAAAATTTATATTAATATGAATCGTAGCATCCATAATCTAGTTTCTAAAATACTAATTTTTGTAAATAATGGACAAGATTAGATATATTAAACACTCAAAATTCAATGACTTGGTATTTTTTTTTAAAAACGCCGATAAGATTATAGTCCGTTTGCCCACAATTTGGATGACCAAAATTTGATATATATTTTTTTCCTTTGGTGAGAAGTTATATGCCACTATCTATCTTGGGATGGATTTTATTTTGTATTTTTTTGAGTAATATTTTATTTTTTATGATTTTTTCCGTGAAAGTGGTATGAAAACATAAAGAAAACAGAGCACTTTCCGTTTGCCTGCCATAACTTCATCAAAAAATATTGAAATCAAATAATTTTTTTTTTGAACATGTATATAATTTCACCATAGTTGGGATGGTATAAGTTTTATCACATTCTAATAAGTGAAACAAATTTTGCAGTCTTAAACGTAGACATAAACATTCACAAGAAAAAGTGTCTTAAAGACCTACTATTAGTAAAAAATTATAAAATGATATTTATCCTCTTCTATTCACTTTAAAATTAGTATTTCTACAAAGCTAATAGTCTCTCCTACGCAATGGTACCATTTTTATGACATATTTTTTACTTTTCGGCATGGTTCAAGTCCGCGGAAGACTAAATTTGATGTTTTGTTGTTTTTAATGTAAAATTCAGGATTTGATGTCCACTTAATTGTCCCCCAACTTGGTGCACTTACCCAAATATTGGAAAGATGGTGCACAAAGATTCGAAAAAAGGAAGCATGGAATGTTGTAGTGATTAAAATGGGAAGTACGTGAAGTAAGTATGTGCAAGGGAAAATGTATGAGAATATAGTAAAATAAAATGGTTGTGTGCAAAAATGTGTGGGACTGAGGAAGAAAGGTGTATATGTGTGGGATTCATGCCGAGGACTTCCAAAATTAGAAGGAAAGTTTTTGGGTGTGTGTAACAGTTAAGGAAGATGAGAAAATGTGCAGAGGAGTGTGCGTAAGGGGAAAAAGAGGGAGATATCATAATATAAGGGAGGAATGTAAAAGCGCGTGAAAAATTTAAATAAGAAGGTGAAGGAAAGGGGAAGATCCAAGAGAGTGCATGAAGGCGTAGACATGATCCTACAACCAAGGGAATGCACTAAGGAAGAAAACCAACCAAACGTAACCTAAAAACATGAATCTAGAGCCAACATAGAACTGATTTTTTTCTAAATAACCAGGAGGGTTACTTTGGATAATAGTTTGGAAACTTTTAGAGACATATTCCTATTAGATGAAGATGATCAGTAGCATTGAAGCATTCGTTGGGCATGGATTCATCCTTAAAACATGAAATCCTGATTTATGATTTGAAGAATTCACCTGTGAGGAAAAATAAAACACTATTTGAACTTCGTATGGAAAGTGTGCAAGGAGTGTTGAATATTTCCTTCCCTAAAACTAGCTGATTGTGTATAAGAAATATCATTTACAAGCAAAAAAAGAGCGTGCACAAGATCGTATGAGAGAAATAAAACCTACAATATCAATTTACATTATTCGTGAGCGTGCACTTAGAGGAATTAAAACTATTCTACTATGTACATGATGCAATGGAACAACTTAATGGAAATGCTTAAGGTAAATCCCATTGAATGGGATTGATAGTGCATCTCCATCAAAGTGAGATAACTCAAAAAAGTTATCCTCCTTATAATTACTGATGATATATGGCCCACTCCAAAGTGCATCAAAATTTGAATGTCACCCAGGTTTAACTCATTCAGCATCCCATTTCTAGACCAAATCACCTACTTTAAAATCATGAGCTCTATCCTTTCTATTAAACCATTGATTGGTTGATCCTAGATGTTTTTCTAATTTAATCATGGCATAATTCCCTAGTTCATGAAGTATAACTAATGATTTAATATAAACAAAAATTAAATCTTAAATTCAAAGTATTACTAAAATTAATGATGTACAAATGATAATATACAATAATGCACAAGAAATAACTAGGTAATAATATGAAACCCAAAGAAAATGAAAGAGGATGATGACTTAGCTGAATTCCATGTAAATTTGGGATGATTTAGACTGGGTAAATCTTGGATTTGGCTGGAAATAGTGTCATCAAGACTCACCGAGGGTTCTATATCTCATAACTGCACAAGACGTAAGTGCCCATGGGATGAAATGAGTGCTTGGGTGCTAGTGACTAAACTAGGTGCTACTGTCCACTTAGATGTTCAGGTTTTATCCATTTCTGGGTTGGAAAAGCTTAAATTTTGATCTTATTTTTTCGTTATGAATTCTCTATAATGTCGTGGGTCGCACCCGTAATCTGTAAAATAAATATCTACTTACACATTTCCACAAACCACATTAAATATAATAAAAATAAGCAGAATGTGGAGTCAATTTGAACCTAACGGTCACCTAAAGAATGATCTTACGACCAAGTGTTGCACTAAATCTTATAATCCATGTATTTATGTGTATATGTGTGTGTGTAATTATGCCCTAGGATTCCCTTGTGTAATTTTCAAACTGATATCGGGCTAGATATATAATGTAGCAAGTAGTAGAATTTATGTGATGGAATAGAACGAACTTCCCCTCCTATGTTGTGTATGCATAGTGATGTAACCCTTGTCCCAATTATGGATGTTCTAGATGAATTCATTTAAATTTATCTCGTGCCTTGATGTAAGCTTAGGTGATGATAGGTAATGCTTAGTCATTTTTCCCTTATTTGAGAGAAATAGTTAAGTATATATATCATTCCCTTGTTTGAATTTTATGACTAAAAAATAAAATGCCAGCCAAAAGTGATAGAAGATGCCCAAGAGGAGAAAAGGACCCAAAAGGAAAGAAAGATGAAAATAAGGTGAGGAGCACCCAGAAGGGACATGAGCACCTGGTTGCTTTTGTCCTACCTAGGGGCTAGTGTCTAAGGCCATCAAAAGATAAATCAGTTAAGTTTTGATAGAGTTGTAATGTGTGTAAGGCCATTAAGGTACAAAATATACAATAATCAAATAACCAAAATAAATTTTCAACCACAAGTTTTCTTTCTTAGAAATCATGTATACATTAGTATGCTTTATGACCTAGAAATGTACCCAAGTGCATAGATTTTGTTTCTGCATTTTCCCCCATATTATGATGTTGAGTGAATATTCAATAACATAGAGTAGATACAATATGTGTATCTTGTAAACCAAAGAGAAGTGTAGGCGGTAACGTACCGATTGGACAAGTAGTGTGAAGTGGTTGTAATGTGAATTGTGGTAACTAGGAAATGGAGGTAGACCCTATCGGTGAAGTGTATGTAAATTAGCATGCTTTTAGATATTTTCTTATTGATGTGAGCCCCTTTTTGTAAGGAAGAACCTACAAAAGAAGATTGAAAGAGTAGTCAAAGTCCAGTATATGAAAAATAAACATAACGTGTGAATAAGTATGTAAAATAATTAAGAAGTATTAGATAAGGAAAGAGTGCACCTGATGTATACGAGAATAAAGGATAGAAATTTTTCCTTGTTTAGTTTGGATATGTTGTTGGAGTTGAGTGTCTTGTTTCTGAAGGGTGAGGTTTTTGGGCGATCTCACACCAAAAACAAGTTTTTTGGGTGATCTCACACTAAGAGAGTTTTTTAGGTGATCTCACACCAAGAGAAGATTTTTTGAGAGAGAGGTTTATTTTTCTCTCCATCTATGATGCTTCTCAAATAATCTCCAATGTTGATGAAACGTTGCAATTTGTAACTGTTTGTAACTGATAGCTGAATTTTGTAACTATATTCAAGTAACTTTTACTTAGAATTGTACTGGAAACTATGTTGAAATAAAAAAATGTCTATTTTTCCCTAGGACAAAAGCTCCCAAGTGGGACACAAGTGCCCACCATTCCTATATGTACTAGGAACTAGTGTCCATTGTTTGTTTTTGTCCCAAGTCTTATTCTTGACCATTATATGAATTTGTGCTACTACCAATTGTATACGGTCCTATTCTAATTTATAGCTCTAAGCTAGTGTAAGGGTGAATTCTTCACCCAATAGATGTTCCCCCACATTTGGGGTGCATGTGATGAATGTAGGAGCATGTGGCCCAAAATATAGGAACTAAATATGATTTTCATATCTAAGAGTGGATGATTATAGGGGGTGGGGGATGTGCATGGTAGAAACCAAGGCACATGCAAATAAGATGGACTAGTAAATAAGAGTTAGAGAAAAATAAACATACAACAGAAGACAATGCAACAAACAAATGTGTAAACAAAAGAGACCTCAAAAATTGAGTTTCATACATTAGACATAGCTCGTAATGTCACAAGACAATCAAGGAAAAAGTAGCCATAATAAAACAATGATAAAAATATATATAGGGCATAGCCTACAAAGAATTGCAAACAATAATAGCAATAAGTGACATATAACCATGGTTATATGTAATCTTGCAAATAATATTCTATACATGAAGCACCTATTATAATTTTAGAAAGATAAGTCTTATCTCAAAGGATGTATAGATCAGAAACAAGTAAAGTGATAATAACGAGAAGTAGTAAATAATGTAACAATAGAACGTATGATGTGTAGAGTATAAGAGTAGTAAAGGTACATTTTTGTAGGATCCTCAGTGGGATTGGTAAAGAGTAGTGTTGAGCATCATGCATCATGTAAGAATATGTATAATTCCTACATTCACCTCAAGATACCATGTGAACGTGCATGTGTGTATAGAAAAATATAATGGCATACTAAGTATCCAACTAACATAAGAAACAAAGTATACATATATGTATTAAAAACTAATAAGAGTGATAAAGCATGATGGAGCAAGAGTGGGAGTGGGAGTGAGGACGAGGATTTCAAAAACCTAATGGGTGGGAATTATCGCAGGACATAGGTGACCCCCAGATTGAGAAGACACATACAAGGGACCCACTTCCTCGAATTGATAATGATAATGTATTATGTTCTCCTTCTAGGGATGATAAAAAAATTTGTCATCCTGGAGGTATTGGGCTTCAATCAGGAGGTACGACTATTTAGGATATTGATAAGAATGGACTTTTGAGTTTGGTTATTCTGGATGTGCTGGCTGAGAAAGATAGATCTAAGATGGAGTACTCCCTGGTTGGAAATTTTTATGGGTCTCGACCAAATGTAAAGTGGTTCAGGGAATGGGCTCAAAGGAAGTGGAGAACAAAAGGATCTATGGAAATATCTTCTTATGTTAATGGGTTTTTCATAATAAATCTTTCCAATGGTGAAGATTGTAAAAACATCCTTATAGGAGGCCCATGGTTTTTGTGGAGATCCAGTTTGTTGGTTCAGAAGTGGAACTCGGGATTTTATCCTTATAATGAAACTCCAGATGAGCTTCATGTTTGGGTCAAACTTCCTAGGATTCCTATGGAGTTTTGGGAGGAGGAAATTCTAAAGGCTATTACCAAGGCAATTAGATTGTTGGTAATTTTTGATCCAGTTACTAGGGCATGAACAAGGTTAATGTATGCACAGTTTTGTGTCAATGTCAAAATTGAGACTATTCTGTGAAAGGAAAATGAATTGGAATTGAATTTTGGGGTGTGGAATCAAAAAATTGAATATGAGGCATCTTCATTGTTTTTTCAGAAATGTTGGAATATGGGGCATGAACAGAGGTAATGTAAAGAGATCAAGAAAGGAAAACAACAACTATACACTTTTTGGGAGAAAAAAGAGAAGGAAGTGGAAAATAAATTAGGTTCATCCTCGAAAAAAATAAATTTTAGTGTTCTTGAAGTATAAGAACTTGTTTTTCAATAATTGAAATAGAACATCAACATGCCTTTTTGGAGGGAATACTTCCAAATCTAGATCTAAGTGAAGGCTGAGATAAGGAACTCTTGTATGATAATAATGAGAAAACCTCTCCAAACTGAGTTGTAAACCATTTTTTAATGTGAAAGTTAGGATAAGAATATTTTGACAAAAATATTTGAAGAGGAAGGCCAGTTCAGTAAGGAATAAGGAAAAGAGGAGATATTGGCACACGAATATCCAGAGAAGGATAAGGTAAAAAGAGATGTTGTGTTAACAAATGAAAAATAAGATCCCTTGGATTCAGAGGTTGTTCTATGTTCTTTAAATCTTGAAAATAATTTGGAAGACAAAAATATTAATACTAGGAGTGCTCAAAAGAAAGAGAAATTTAAAGCTGACTATGGAAGGCCTTGGACTAAAAGAGGAAATGTTTCAAATAGGGAAAAAGGAAAAAAGTAGTGGTAAAAGAAATTGATTCAAGTAGGCAATGCTTTATTGAACAGAGCATATCTCCAAATAAATTTTAATGAAGCTCATTTCTTGGAATATTAGGGGTTTAAATAATCCCAATAAGCAGAGTATAATTTCACATTTTAGAAAAACACATAAGACAGACATTTTGTTGATACAAGAAACAAATATGAAATTGGAAAAAATGAATGATAAAAAGCATAAGTTATGGTTTGATTAAGAAATGTAATGTGTTTCTTTTGTGGGATCTTCGGGAGGGATTACTACTTTCTGGCTTTCAAAAGACAGGGAAGGTTTGGTTATTTTTAATTCGACTCATCACCTTGTTGTTTTGTTTTCGGAAAAGGAAACTGGTTTTCTTTGGATATGTTCTAATATATATGCTCCTAATTTAGTGTGTGATAAACAAAAGTTGTGGGTAGAAATTATGTAGTTCCTTTTAAATTATAAGGAGTTGGACTGGATGATTGGAGGGGATTTTAATACTCTTCTTATTCCTACTGAAAATAAAGGTGGGTCAAATATGTTTAGTGATAGCATGGCAGATCTGGCAGATTTCATTTCTAATTACAATTTTATGGATATGGCGTTAAGAGGTGGGCAATTTACTTGGTCTAATAGAAGGATGGGAGAGGAGATTATCCAAATTAAATTGGATAGGTTGTTTATTAATATAAGTTGGTTCTCTGTCCTTGATGGCTCTCTCTCTCTTATGCCCATAATAGGGTCTGATCATAGTCCCATTTTTTTTCAATCCAATAGTGGTTTAGTAGTTATTGGGAGACCTTTTAGGTTCTTTAGAATGTGGTTACATCATCTGTTGTTGAGGGAGGTTATTCATTCATGCTGGAAAATTCAAGTTAGAGGTAAAGCTATGTTCAAACTTATGTTTAAGATAAAGAATGTGAAGGCTAGAATGAAAATCTGGAATAAGGAAGTTTTTGGGAATACTTTTTCCCAAAAAGAGAAATTTTTTGAGGATTTAAAAAGGATTAAGTTATTGAGAGTGGGCACTATGATCAAGAAATCAAGAATAAAGAAAGAGGGTTACTGGTGGATTTTCATAATTTCGAAGACAAAGAAGAATCATATTAGAAACAGAACTCAAGATCTTTGTGGTTTAAGGAGGGGGATAGGAATAATTTTTTTTTCATTTGTCTGCCTCTATCCATAAACAACGGAATTATATGTTGGAGATAGAGGATAGAAGAGGAGTAAAATTGAAAAATTAGGCTGCGATTTCAAATAAATTCATAAGTTTTTTAAGGGATTTTTTATCGGAGTTAGGACAACTGGATATTCTTAAAGAAATTAATTTTTTTATCTTTTTCATCCTGTTATTTCTTAGCAGGATAATGCGGAGTTAGTGAAAATTCCCTCTGCTCAGGAGATTAAGGAGGTTGTTTTTGATATTAAAGGAGATAAGTCTCTGGGACCAGATAGGTTCTCGGCATTTTTCTTTTATGAGTTTTTGGATATTGTGTTTAATGATGTGGAGAAATTTTCCAAGAATTTTATAGAAATTACAAATTACTGAAAGAAGTTAACAGTACTTTTATAACCCTTGTGCCAAATATTCCAAGTACTAGTAAGGTAACAGACTTTATACCTATTAGCCTTTGCAATATTGTTTACAAAATAATTACAAAGATAATTTCCTTCAAGATTAAGGATTTTTTGAATGCTTTTATTTCCCCAAACGAGGGAGCTTTTGTTAAAGGTATACAAATTCGGGACAATGTTATTACAATTCATGAAAATATTCATTCATTAGATGTTTCTAAGAGGGAATATATGTTATTAAAATTGGACATGAATAAATCCTATGATAGGATATCATAGAGATTTCTGAGTATCATTTTTCATCGGTTGGGAATTCATGAACACTTTATAAAGTTTATTATTGAATGCATTGCTACTCCTAAGTATTGTATCCTTGTTAATGGTAAGTCTAAAGGTTATTTGTCTTCAGGAAGGGGTCTGAGGCAAGGGGATCCTTTGTCCCCCTTTCTCTATATAATTATGATAGAGACTTTGAGCAGAATTTGTGCTACCCATAAAGACAAAAGGAGTCTCCATGGTCTTGTTATATCAAATAGAATAGATCCTATAACGTTGCAACAATTTTTTGATGATACTTTTTAAGTGGGAAAAGCTAATATTTCTGAGGAAATGGCCTCTAAGAGTATTCTTCAAGAATTTGATGAATTTATTGGCCAATTAGTCAACTTTCGAAAAAGCTCTATAATTTTCTTGAATGTGGATGTTGAAATTCAGAATAGAATTGTTGTTGTGATGGAATGTCCAATCACCTCTCTGCCTAGTTCTTACTTGGGTATGCCTTTGTTTAAGGCAAGGATGGGTCTAGAGAGTTAGAATGCTCTTGTTATTATATTTCAAAAGAAAATTGTTACTTGGAAGGGGACCTTACTTTCACAGGAAGGAAAAATTTAGCTTCTTCAGAGCTCCTTACAAAGTCTACTTGTCTATCTTATGTCTATGTTTAAAATGCCTACTAAGATAAGAATGGTGATTACTCATATCCAGAGGAAATTTCTTTGGTCAGGTACTAAATCAAAGGATAGAATTCCCCTTGTGGCCTGGGATAGGGTCACTTTGGCAAAAATGGCAAGTGGTTTTGGTTTAAAGGATTTAAAATGTATAAATAGGGCTTTAATGGCTAAAGTGGGCTGGAGGCTTCAACATGAGGATAGTTTGTGGGATAAGATTCTTAAAGCTAAATATTTGTTTGGTGAGAAAGCTAATTTTATGTTAGATGATATCCTTCCACAAGGTTCCTATTTCTGGAATGGGTTGACTAAATGTAGGGGATTGATAATAAAACGAAGTAAATGGGAAATAGGGGATGGTAATAGGATAAATTTTTGGTAAGATTGGTGGATTAATGAGGAACCTCTGATAAATCAAATGATATGGAGAAATTTTGCAAACTACTTTATATCTACAATTGGCAGCCTTTTGAGGGACTATTGGATTAGGCCAAACGAAGGTTGGACCTAGAGATCTCTTCAATGTGAGGGAGAGGAAGAATATATTAAGGAGGCTCTCCAAAATCTTAATATTAATCTGGGAGATGTTTTTTTTCCTTCAAGGCATAAACCTGATGTTTGTATATGGGCAAGAACTAAGCATGGGGAGTACTCAGTGAAATCTGGTTATGAAATTATCTGCAATGGTCCATAACCAAATTCATGGTGGAGTTGGTTATGGGATAAAATCTCATTCCTAAGGTGAATTTATTTTGATGGCATGTCACACAAAATAAAATTCTTACAATTGATAATCTACAGGTAAAAGGTATGATGATTCTGAATAGGTGAATTTTATGTAAATCTAATAATGAAACTATTCAACATTTGTTTCTTCAATGTCCCTATACTCAAAAAGTGTGCTCTAAAATCCTTGGATTTTTTAAGGTTTCTTGGGTGTTTCTAGAAAATCTTGCTGAATGGTATGAAAAGTGGAAGGGTCCTTTTACCTCTAAGTGTTTGAAAAAATCCTAGAAATTGGTGTTACCTCATTTCTTGTGGGGTATTTGGCTTGAAATAAAGCATAGAATTTTTAGGGAAACTAAAAAATCCTCGAAAAGGGTGGGGAATTTGATATTGGGAGCCTTGACTAGCAACCTATCTATTATTAGATTTAAGGAATCCAAAGAGATATCAAGTGTGGAAAAGGAGATTATTAAAGCTTTGGGGTCTGGTAATTCTGCCCAGTAGGCTTTGGTGATAAAGAATAATCAAAGGCTTAATGTCAAGTTGGAAAAACCAAGGAGAGGTTAGTTGAAATTGAATTTTAATGGAGAGTCTAAGAGTAGTTTAGGGTTGGCTGGAGTGGTAGATATTATTAGAAATGATAGGGGTATCTTAGTTATGGCTTATGTAGTGCCTATTGGAAATAAAACTAATAATTATGTTGAAGCATTTGCATCTCTTTAGTGTTTAACATGGGCTAATAGACATCAGGTTAAAAATCTCTACATGGAAGGTGATTCTTTGTATATTATCAATGCTACACAAGGTAAATTAAAGCATCATATTAATATAAACCCCATCATGGAGGAATTTAGGACTTTAGTATCAAAATTTGAGGATATTTGTGTCATACATGTTTACCATGAAGTTAATGATGGTTCTGACTCATTAGTAAGTGTGGGAGATTGAGCCCATCATGAGCATGTTGGCTTGATGAGAGGGATTTACCATCATATAATAAGGTTTTCCTTTTTACAGAAAGATGAGGGATTTTAATGTTAAGTGTGAGGGGTGGATTCATGTAATACTTTTCATCATTTCCAATTGTGTGGGATTCTATATCTTTATTTCCCAAGTTCAGAATTTTATAGTTGAATTTTTACTTTGTCTGGTTATTGTTGGGTTTGATTCTGGATTTACCATTATGGGTGGAAATCGTGTTAGGGTGGAACCGTCTTCTTGCACTTCTTTGGAAAGGGATTCAATGATATGGGATATCTTTAGAAATAGAGGTGTGTCACATTTCTTTTAGAGACTTCAGGGCTTCAATGAAAATATCTCCAAGGAATTTGCATAGGCCTGGAAGAATGGGGTTGTTGTCATGCATGGTGTAAGTTTTTTGGTCTCGGAAGATTTTATAGGAAAAGTGACTGATATGGATTGTACCAGTTGCAAGGTTTTTAAATTCCTGAGTGAAAATGAAAATATTGTTCACATGGAGGATGGGATTGCTCATAATTCTATGCCTTGGCAATGGCTACAAGTTTGTTTTAACATTATGTATTACTCTTGACGGAAAATATAGGAAACTCCATACCCAACACTTTGTCATGTTAAATCATTTTTGAAGGAATAAGAAGGTTAGTATTCCCTTTTACTTATTCACTTCTCTGAGTTTTTTGGTGAAATATTTCAAGGCTAAAATGGTGGATGTGCCGCTGCATCAAGGTTTAATCATGTTACTCTTTAAAATTGGTACCCTTGTTCCTTCTAAAGATGTTACTATCAATTTTGAGGATAATTTTGAAGATCATGTTAGTCTGGATGATAGGGGTAAGTTTATGGCTTTGAAGGATAGGGCTAGGAAGTATTTGGATGTGGTGGAGGATCTTCATTTTTTTGCGGGTCAGAGTAAGGATACGAGTAATGATGAGGGGCTGATTGAAGCCAATGTGTTTGTGATATTTCTTGCTAATAAAATTGATAATCTGAAGGATGTGGTGAAGCGGATGAAGGTTGAAAATAAAATCTTAATTCATGGGGCACAACATCACGGGGATGAGCTAATGATGCTAATTAATAGGGTTGATGTACTTAAAGAGATGGTTGCAGTGGGAAAAGGGAAGAAAATAATGTATGTTGTCAGTACCTTAGAGGATGAAGATGTGGGGTCTGGTCAAAATGTATCTATAGGCCCAAGTTCAAGGACATGGGCTGAATGTACTTGAGGAGATTTTTGGGACTCCTTTGCTGATCATTCTTCTGAGTGTTTTTAATCTGATGGTTTTTCATCTAGCTAGGCTGGTTCCTTTTTATTATGTTTCACATCTTTGTTGTTGAGTCAATGTCTCCTTGACTCAAGTTGGGTTTTTTCTCTGGGCTTGTTTTTTAATAGGCATTTTTTTTATGGTGTTGGGCTGACATTGTAATATCTTTTTGTATATGGCCCTTGGAGCCTTTCCAAAACTTTTATCTATAAAAAAAACTAATAAGAGTGAATACAACCAAGATGTGTAGATGCATTGTGCATGTGATGGTGTGTTGTGATATGCCATATGTGTAGATGAGAGGATCCATGTTTCTTCCATGAGATGTGTGTGAGATGAAGTTCATTTAGGAATTATCCCCAAACATTCAAGTATGAACCGTAGAAAAAGACCGTGTCATCGGATAATGATGGTATAGTGTGTGTACCAAATATGGGAGAGTGCCTGGAAGGATAGACATGAAACACAGAGCGTGAAGTGAAGTGAAAGTAGTTGATGTGAGGTTCATTTAATATTTGTACCATCAATATTCAAGTATGAACCATGGAACTAGAGTCCGCCATCATGTAATGATGGTACAATGTGTGTATCCGAGATGTGAGAATATTTGAAAAGATTTATCATGAAGCACAAATTATTTAACAAATGAGCTAAGAGTAGATGATGTTAGGTTCATTGAATAATTTTCCTTCAATAGTCAACTATGAACCGGTGAACTAGAGTGGGTCATTAGGTGATGAGGGTATTGTATTTGATTGAGATTAGATGTTGGGAAAGATGTCTCGTGAAGCAGAGAGAGTGTATTGTAGTAAATAAGATATGCGTAGATGATAGAGACATCAAATAATAATATGGGATAAATTATGATGCCCCCTAAGTGTGTATACCAAGAGTAGTGAAAAAATAGATGTGATCATGGTGAGCAAGAATAGCCAGAGTATGTATAATAAATGAAAGGATGTATGTACCATATATGAAAATTAGTATGTACAAGAAGGATCCATAAGTAAGTATGAGGGAAAAAGTGTGTATGAGTGGCATAAGAATGGAAATGGAATAAATAATAATAAATATATGTTGAAAGGTGTGCTCATAGTGTAGATAAGATAAATTTCTATGATAAATGTTAACTTGAAGTGCAAAGCAAAAGTAAGGTATAGGTGTGTATGTGAATAGTATGGATATGAACTTATTGATTAAAACATGTGACTATGGGGGTGGGGGAAATTTTGATGCCCCCAAGTGTAAGATTGATGGAGATCTATATGATGAGAGGAGAGAGACCATACCATGGTGGCGGATTTGGAAATGGATTATGAGTATTGGTATTGGTGTCAGGTGGATCAGATTCTCCAAAGTAGGTTCTAACATTGAGAACATATGGAAAATGATTTTTGTGATGGTAAGGTGGAAATGGTTATAAGTTGTCATGTATTCTAATAGAAATTTATTATTAAGGAATGTATCTAAGTCATGAAAAGTGGGAGAAGTGGGATCACCAATAAACTCAGGGTATAGTTAAGGAAGATCATGAGTATGTGAAGTAGTGTAAACCTTAGGGGAGATATGGCAGGAATAAAAGTAGTAAGTGGAGGGAGATATATGATACTGAGTTTGGTGGATTGTGTGGGAATGGGATGAGGCTCTATGAATCCCTTTCCATATTTTCCTAATCTGGTGCTAGTGATACCATAATGAAGCATATACTGATACCCAAGACCATACTTTATGAAATAAAGAGGAGATGTGGCTGAAATAGGAGTTGTAGTTGAATGATCAATAGTGTTGCAAAAGGAAAAAGTGTGGGATCGACCAAGGCCTCATAGACCACATCCTGGTATAGGAATTTAATATGTGCATGAAGGGTTGAAGGGACTGCATGCATAACATGGATGCAAGGTCATCCAAGAATAATGTTGTAATTAATATTATAGGCATTACATGACATGAGATAGGAAAAGTGCATGACCCAATAGTAATGGGATGCGTGATTTTCCCTAAGAACGTTTTAGTAATATTATCAAATATGTAAATAAAAATATATGAGGGAATTAATGATGCTTCAGAAAGGCCAATTTTTCGAAGGAATGATATATTATAAATGTTAAGGCTGGATCCATTATCAACTAAAAATCATTCAACCCCTATATTATTGATGAAAGCTTGAATATAAAGAGGTGGATAAATATCTAAAGAATATTGAGGATAAATTTCAGCAGATGTAAAGGTAATATGCTCTTCATTAAAATATAATTCCATAGTAAATCTGTGATACACATATTTGGGAGAAGTGTTGGGATTAATGTAAGTATTAAACAAAAACTATATTGTATTTTGTGCTCACATTCATGATTGGCTTGCAAGAAATTAGGGAGAGAGAAACTCATGTTGGTGAAATTTGAAACATGTAAGGGTATCTAGGGTGATAAGAAAGATAGAGGTAATATACAATACTAAGATCTAGTGTTGAATAAGGATCTCAGTTGTTGATCACGAGTGGGGTTGGCCAAATGATTTAATCCAAACAAAATTAAAATATTAAATTCAGAGTAAATTTAATGTAACTAATGATGTACACACTATAATATATAGTAATGGACAAGAAATAAGTAGGAAATAATATTAAACCTTAAGAAAATGAAAGAGGGGGATGAATTAGATGAATTCCATGCAATTTGGGGATGATTTAGACTGGGTAACTATTGGATCTGGCTAGAAACAATGTAGTCAAGACTCACTAGGGGTTCTGTAATTCAAAACTGTAGAGGACTGAAGTACCCATGAGAGGACTAGAGTTCTTGGGCACTAGTTTTCAATTAGATGTTTAGGTTATGACATTTTATGGGTTGCAAAATCTTCACTTTTGATCTTATCTTGTCACTCTGATTTCTCTGTAATGTCTTCAGTATCACATGTAACTTGAAAAATAGATATCTACCTACACATGTCCATAAACCACATCAAATGTAATAAAAAATACGTAGAATGTGGCATCATAGTGACCCTAGTGGTCACTTGAATAATGATATTATGATCGATCGTTGCACTCCATGTCAAAATCCATGTACATATATGTAGACCTCATCCCTTATATAGATGTACTAGATGAATGTATTCAAATTTCTCTTGTTCCTTAATGTAATATTAGGTAATGATAGGTAATTCTTAGTGTTTGGACCCTTATTTAAGATAAATAGATAAGTATATATAAGATTCCCTTGTTTGAATTTCGTAATTGAAAGCTAAAAGGTTACCCCAAAGTGTTAAAATATATCCAAGAGGTGAAAAGGACCCAAAACGGTAAGAAAGATGAAAAGAAGGTCAAGAGCACCAAAAATGGATAGGAGTTCATAGTCACTTCTATCCTAACTAGGTTCTAGTGTCCAAGGTCATCGAAATATAAATCAATTAAGTGTTGACAAAGCTATAAGGTGTGTAAGGCTAGTAAGGGGAAAAAGATAAAGTAATAAAATAACTAAAAGAAGTTGTCGACAAATATTTTTCTTTCTTAGGAATCATGTACACATTAGTATGCTTTAGGACCTAGAAATGTACCCAAGTGCATCGATTTTGTGTCTACAACTAATTATTCCACTCTGATTTATCTTTGATCTCCACCCTCAAATTCTAACTGTTGGGCTAGCTCTAGTGAAGGAAACTCAAGTGATAAATGAATCCTAACTTCTTTACTATAAATAAATTTGTAAGAAGAAGTACCAATTACCTTCTTAGCTATTATTATGTTTTCCCATAGTGTGCATGAGATCTTTATGTGAAACTAACTATAGTTGATATCCATTATCCACTTCACAATTCTGATAAGGTACTTATTTGTATAATCTTCCAAACCATTTCCCTGACAGTAGTATTTGGAAGAAGTATTCAGATAAATCAAAATACTAAGAGCCCAATAAGAAATCCAAATGCCTTGTAATGCTTTTGAATTATCAGAGATAATGGTTTGAAGGATGCCAAACCTAGTCACAAGACTCATGAGAAATTCAAGGATGGCTGACTCAGTTGCTTTCTTAAGTACTAAAACTTTTGTTCATCTAGTGATGTAGTCCATCGCTATTAGGACCAAATTTTGGACGCTATTTGAAGGAGGATTGATCATTCCAATGAAGTCAAGGCCCCATTTTACAAATGGTTGATTCAGTTAGATTGATCAAAGGGGGAGTGTTGGTGACTTCTTTTTTCCTGTAAAGAAAGCACATTCTTTACATTTTTTGACCCACTTATGTGAATAAAAAAATAACGTAGGTCAAAAGTACCTTACATTAATGAATTTTAATGTAGTTTCTTTGGTAGAGATGTTTTCACAAGAGAATCCATTATGAAACTATTATGACACCTCTTTAACTTGTGTGCATTCAATACATCTAATTAGCACACAATCGATGTTTCTTTTGAAGATAACACCATTAATGAGCACATAGGGAATATTTTTCATCCTTAGATGTCTTCTCTTTTATTTTTCCAGACTAGGAGGATATGCACTAGAGGATAGAAACATTTCCATGTTATCCATCCATCTACACACACTAGGATTTTCATCTTTCTCAGCTTTATCATGTGAGATTCATTTATCCATAAATAAAGAGGTCTCTTCATCATTATATGCATCCACATAAAGTTTATTACATATCACTCTACCACTTATTAACTTTTTGTCCTTGATAGTCACATCATACTCCATAATTTTGGTCACTCCTCTAGATCTTTTCTCATTGATTTCTACTCCCAAAATGAATTCTCTCACATGAAAATGTGAGACTAGAACCTTGACATGATTGGTGATGAGGATAATTTTTAACTTCTTCATCATGCACATGATGGTGAAGACATATTTTTCCATGTGATAGTATTTTACTTCATAATCCTTCATTTTTTGTCTAAAGAAAGCCACTAGATACTCCACTCCTTAATCATTTTGCTAAGTCAAGACAACAATAACTCTAGTATTAGATCCATATTCATAAAATATGAAATCATTATAATAATCTTCAATGATAAGGGTTGGTGCATGAGAAATTTCTTGATTGATCTTGTTGAAGATTTATTTTCCTTCTGTTTTCTATTTAAATACTAATATTTCTTGACAATGATATTAATGGGCCTAATTAATCATGAAACGCTAGGAATGAATCTCCTAAAAAAAATTATTTTTCCAAGGAATGATTATAAGTATTTCTTGTGAGCTATAAAATAGAGAGATAAGATGGTTGAGATTCTTTCCAAATCAATGGAAATGTTATCCTTTGAGAAAACATGCCCCAAAAACTTTCCTGGTGTAATATAAAATTTTCACTTCTTGGGGCTATGAGACACCCCAAATTATCTGCATATTTCAAATAATTTTTCAAGATGAATGATGTGATATACACTCTTCTTTGAGAATAAATTTATTTCATCCAAGTAAACAAGGATGAACTCATTGATATATCCTTTGAAGGAAACATTTAGTGCTCTATGGAAAGTAGCCCCTGCATTTGAAAAACAAAAAGGATTTTTCTGATAAGAATATATTACCCATTTGGCTATAAATTTAGTCTTGAATTGATCCTCTTCCTTGACCATGATATAATTGAAACAAAAATACCCATCAAGCATCAAAAACCACTGTGCGCCAGCCAATGTCTCCAAAATATTTTGCATGAAAGGAAAATGACATCGATCATTTAAGGAAGCTTTATTCAAGTATTTTAAATGAACACAAAGTCTGATTTCACTATTCTTCTTTGACCCCAGAACAATATTTGTGACCCAAGTAGATTACTTTATAGGAACTATGATTTTTTCCTCAATTAGTTTGTATAAATCGTTCCTTATGAGGGGATCTATCTTAGGATTGAAAGGCCTTTTATTTTTTTGGATAGGATTGATGTTAGGATCAAGTTCAATGGAATGTTAAGAAACACTTGGATAAAATACTTTGAGGTATTCATAGTCCCATGAGAAAATGTCACTATACTTTTGACACAATGAGATGAAGGCATGTTTCTCTTCTTCTACAGATACCTTTCCAAGAAGCAATTATCTTCCACACACAATAGTGAATGGGTGACAATCTTCTTTATCTGCACACACGTTCTTCTCTTTTCCCTTGAACTCAAAATAAAGACTAAATATATTATCTAAGGTGACTAACCTTTTAAGTATCTTGTTTTTTTTTCATCTGAATCACATGATCTCCATAGTTGTCAAACAAGTTAGATTGCATTTTTGAAGAGGATTCAACTTCATTATGAATGAACTTCATAATTTGTACATCACTATCAAACACCTTCCATCATTTTTCATTATTTGGAACAAAAAATTTTATCACCATATTTATTCTTTGTGCATTCCCTTAAACAAAATCCTCAACATGTGAGAATTGTGAACTAAGGGATTCCATCAAGTTTGTTTCTTTATTCAATTTTGTTGGCACCACCTATAGATTGAGATCATTAAATCCCTTTAAGGGGTCTAAAACTATATTTTATAATATTTGAGAAGATTATTATTTTTAGTGTATTGGTTCCTCACTAGATGGATGACAAACTCATTATCACAAAATATTTGTAAGGCCTTGATCTATTTATTTTTAGCAATGAGAATTCCATGAACCAATGCTTCATATTACTCTATGTTATTGGAGCATGCAAGCTTTAACCTATGTGTGAAGAATAATTTATGATCCTTAGTATAAATCAAAACAACACATGTGTATGTGTCATTCCTACTTATAGAGTCATTGAAGAACATCTTCCATAGTAACTAACCATCACAATTTTCCTTCTTGAGTGGGGTGGGTAGAGAGGATTATTCTTCAAGAATGTGTGGCATATTATTCATGAATGAAATAGGTTCCAAGTCCAATTTCAATAGCTATATCATAAGGATCAAATTCATAATGTTCTTTATCCCATTCATCTAATAATAGATCAGGTATGGAAAGAGGAATAATATTCTCTTCTGAAACTTACTCGTGTTCTTGGTCTTCTTGGATGAGGAAATTTGATTGAAGGGGAGTGGGATCATATGACTTAACATGATATGAAAATATAGTCTCAAATTTTATGGTAAATATTTTACCATACCTATTTCTTAGGATCATATGGGACCAATCTAAACATAAGTAACCACCCACCTTGACCATAAAATATCTTGATAGGAAAATGGTAAACAAAGGATTCAAGTCAATGACCTAAACATCTTGATTTATAGTTAGGATTGGATAAGAACATAGGGTTAACTCAAGATCCTTGACGAATCTTACGATATTGACAATTGAGTCATCAAATTGCAGGAATCCTTTAAAGACAGGGCTATACTTAAGGCCCAGGATATTTGAAATTTTCATGAAAAAAGTAATAGCCCCTAAGTCAATCTACGATTGTGACAAATATTTTTACCTACTATCAAGTACATGTAAAAAGGTCGGGTTTTTAAAAAAAATATTAATTTTTTCTCCTTTTCTTGGCACAAGTTGATAGCAACACAAGTTATTGGAATGACTAGATTATCTTGAGGCAACTGTGTAAAAGCTTCATATAAGAGGTCACATTGTGGTGGAATAGCCAGGGCATCCCACATTGTTACATTTACATTATTATTCTTCATCTTATCCATAATGTTGAATATATGGCCCATAGACTTGTACATTTGAGGTGCATCATTCTATTTTCTTGATGGTTCATGCACAGATATAGGTGCTTGAGGCTATGCAGAAGCTTGAGTTGATAAAGGAGGTATACAAAAAATTTCATGTGTTACATTACACACGACCTTACGTGTGTCAACATGCACATTAAAACTGTTGGGTACATTATTTCCATTCTTCTTCTTGTTAACTGGATTAGTCCTATTGATAGAATATGAAAGTTATGTGGGAGTATCCAATACTCTCTTCTTGGATCTTGTATTATCATCAACCTACACGTGTGATTTACTTGAATTATCCATGGCCTGATTTATTGTGTAGAAATCATCAAAACCAAATAAAATAAGATTTTTCTTAGGGTTTACCTCTCATGCTTATTCATTATCAAGTTCGCGTGTACCCATGGATGGCTCGCTACTTGAAGTACTTTGGATCATAAAGGATTGTACATCTAATAAATTTGTGTAGTTCTACTAACTTAATTACAAGGAAAAAATCATTTTGTCTCTTGAACCATGTTATTTTGTATTGGAACCAATGCTTTACTTAAATTGGGGGCAGGAAGAGGTTGTGCAAGAGAATCTATATAAAGAGGAAGGTGTTAAATTTCAACCTGTAATCTATCGTTTTCCTAATTTTTCCCATACCTATGATTTAGAAATTAATTTATAAAGGGATGATAGATTTGATTGAATCCTTGATTAGAGTTTCTTCTAAATGCTTGTGCCTGCTTCTTTTCTAAAGATATGATTTTATTGGAAAAATTTCTAATTACGGCCTTCATTTCTTATTCTTCTTTCTTATTTAGGGGAGAGTAGGATGTGGAGGAAACGAGATGCAAAATTTTCTCATAAATGAGAGAAATGAAAGGCTAAGGTGCTTGAGGTAACTCAGGAAATAAAAGGCATAGGAAATCTTATGGTTATTTTACTAGCCTAGATGAGATAATTTTCTTCCCTAATGGCTATAAGATAGGCATCAAGAAGCTTCCCAACACCCATAGATTATATCATGATATTTATAAGAATTCAATGCTCTTAAGAAATAGAGAAAAGATCCTTGTGGGGTTGGTCTTAAAAGAAGTGGGATTCTATCCCAAGGATTCTAAAATCTCAATTTAAAGTCCAACATGATCTCATTCGGAGCTCTCTTAATGGTTGTTAGTTTTTATAATAAGGATATGTTATCAGATTTCTCCTCAAACTGATTGTAAAGCACAATGCCAAGCTCATCCCAATAATGAATAGAGCTAGATATTAGGATTTTGTACCATTGAAGTGTTTTTCCTTTGAGTTAAGAATATAAGAGACTGAATGCTATGTCATCATTTGGAACTAGATGAATGTGATCACTACATTTGGTGTGATTCTCACCAGTGAATAATGGAATGATTTTGAGTGTAACAACTGGTATATCATGTTACGTGCCAAGAGCTAAGGGACTGCCACCATTAAAGTTGACAAAGGGTAGATTCCTTTATTATGTCATGGCTCATATGGGTATAAATATTCCAGAGGAATGCAAGGAATGTTTTCTAAGAGGATGGGTTGAAATATCCCCGCACGCAAGGTATGGAAATATGTGGATGATTCTACTAATTCTCCTTCTTGGAGACAATAGGAAATATTTAAAGGATTCTTCAATTATTACATGCTATCTAGTTTGAATTATTCTTATAAAATATGCCCTTAGACTACCTGAACCAGTAGATGTGAATGTCATGTATTTTTATATGTGTTGAAACAAGCCTCCAAAGGCTAGAAATCACCAATTCAAACACCAAAACTTATCAATAATGAAATGTGAGCTTTCAATACTTGTTCCACTAGGTGCTTCATAACTATTGGGGCTCAAACTTGCACCCATTATAAATCACGATTATTTAAGGCTTTGAGGAAACATGGGATTTTCTCCAAGTTTTAGGATCTTGTACTTGAGACAGACTTACAAAAAGTTTTGAATTCCTCTATTTATTTCTACTGGTACAACTACTCCTAGGAAGGGAAATACAACTATATAACTTTACTCTATGATTCAAAGGGACTAGGGTGAGAAGGAGGTGTATGAAATGACATCCAAAGCTAAAGGGAGGTATAACACCATAAAGAAGGGGATGAACACTCGCAAATGAGTGAAAACAAGAGAGAATTTTCTAAGGAGGGGAAAAC
The DNA here is from genome assembly GCA_019776745.2 of Taxus chinensis. Taxonomy (NCBI): domain Eukaryota; kingdom Viridiplantae; phylum Streptophyta; class Pinopsida; order Cupressales; family Taxaceae; genus Taxus; species Taxus chinensis. The sequence goes on along the minus strand of CM034154.1, from coordinate 451,111,625 downwards.
ATGAGTGCCACATTCCATAATAGCATTCAAGATCTCCTTTTCATTGGGTATGATAGAAAAGAAACCCTATAAGAGATGAAAAACATGAACAACATACCAATGTTGCAATAAAAGTAAATTAAATTAAAACAGTATGAGTTAGGAAAAACATATCCACAAAAAAGAGTTGTATTGCTTCCAATAAATGCACAATCAATTACAATGAAAGGAGAAGGCCATAATCTACAAGAAGTGAATTAGATCTCATTCCTATAACTCAGAATTGAAAGGAACACTACTATGAATAATGTCTTACATACCAAGAGGATTAAACCTTTACAAATGAGCATTATTCAACAATATATAGAATAATGGGAGAGAAGAAGAGGGAAAAAGAGAAGGAAAACTTGAATTCTAGATCACAATTATATACACCTATTTTTTTTACGCTTTGTATTTTCATACCTATTACTAACAAAAACAATTTCAGGTTATAGGTTGCCAGTGCATCTATTTCTGGGAATGGGTTCCTTAAGTGGATCATTCCAAGATAGGGGTATGTTATTCATGTAACCATTGTGTTAGGAATAATACATGGATTGAGAAAAAAATTTAGTCGCATTTATTTATTTATTTTTCTCTTATCCTCTTTTTTTCCTTCATTCTCCTGACATCTTGCATTCTTATGACCTCATTTATTTTGTCTTGCATTCACTTTTCTTTCAATGACACTTTTCACACCCCTATTTTATTTTCCATGCCTAAATGATGCCATCACCCATGGGCAATTGAGTCGGTGTAAATTCAAAAACCATTTCCAATTCCTTCACCCATGGGTAATGTCATCAGTATAAATACCCCAACTCTCATTTTCACAAATAAAGAAAACATAATTGCACAAAGGAACTTTCCATTAGCTTTTCTATCTTCTTCCAATTTGCATCTTCTCATCCATCTTCTGGATTTCTTACATCTTTACTCTTGGCTTGGAGATTATATACTTTATTTGATTGGTTTTCTTGCACTTTTGGATCATGTATAGTGAGGTAGGACTATATTTTTTCCCCTTCTCCACATGAAAGTTTTTCTCTCTTAGTGTATGGTCCTTTGGGAGATATATGCATCACTAACCTCCCCCCAACAGGTAAGTGCTCTTACCAAATTTTAATTTTTCATAGAGTAATCTCCTACATTTTCCATTTACTATATGCTAGATTATTATTTTATGCACATGCTAGGTTAGCATATTGTATTTTAAATCTTTATTTCATCTAACATGCTTTAATTTGAATAGCATAGATTTTGTGTGCTCATTTTTTTCATAATATTCCCCGTAGTATTGATACATTAATAGGGTTTCTTCCTCTTATTTGACTTAGGGCCTTGGAAATCTTAGGTTGTCCTAGTGTAAGGGTTACTTCACTTGGGGTATGTGATCATAGTGGCCCGTCTACCCCATTTAATTCTATTTGTTTGTGTGTTGGTCTTGGTGTGTCCCTTACTCATTTCCTCAATACCATAAATGAATAGATGATAAGAGTGTATGGTTTGTAGACACATTTTTTCACAGCATACATCCTTGGTGAACCCAACGTGAATCTTATTTTTTCACCTAATGATCAAGCATAGCTCGTTAAAAGTGCCCATTTTCATTTTTGTCTTGTTCAATCTTTAAACATTCCAAAAAACCCTAAAAAAACAATTTTCCTATATGCCATCAAAACCTGTGTCAATGTTTTGTAGGGAAAATCCTATCTATCATTTTAAAACCTCTTTCTAGATTCCATTATCCCATGTGTCAATTCTGTATAGGGCCGATTTTGTCTGTTCTAACCACACTTAATCACAAACACCTTTAACCCATGTGAAACCCTTTCTGTAAGGTTGATTTTGTCAATATCCTATTTTCTTAAGCTTCTTCTGGGTAAGATCAACTCTCCATTAAGGAGTATCTTGGCCTGGGGCTCTCCAAATCTGATGAATAATCATTTCTAGAAATAAATCACCCAGAATCAATTTTTCCCTTCTATTCATACTATTATGTGATAAGAGCTAACAGGAAAAATATCACACCTGTAATACTAATTTCTTAGGTGATGAAGAGGAAGAGATTCAAATTGAGAAAATTTCAGATATTCCACCTAAAAATAAAAAATTCCTTTATAAGTTTCCTCAATACAAAAGGGAACCTAAGTCAGTCATTCAGAACCATATTCTTAACATTGTATCTGAGTAACTTGACAATAGGATAGATAATGGGAAGCCTACTATGGAAGAATCATCTAAAAATTCCTCTATCTTTAACCCCACTAATCTTATCCTCCAGCTTATAGAAAAAAGATTCATTAACAAACTGTCACTACAGCCCAACTCCTCCAAATGCAAACCAATATGGTTCAAATGGCCAACCGTCATAACCTGGGATATTTGGGTGTAATTCACCTCCCCTTTCCCAATGGACCTAATGGGGCACCTATTTCCCAACATCTCATTCATAACAATGTCTTGCGGGGGTCCAAAAATAGCCTCTAGTACCCTAAATTTTAGCATCAATATTGGAGGCATTTCCCCTTCTATCTCTTATGGTGGATCAACCAATACCACTTTACATAGTAAGGAAGTTGGCAATATTTATAAATAATTGATAAAAATTAACTCTTACACTTCCAATAAACTTTTAGATAAGACTCTTATTAGGGATGACTTGGATTGGTATCACACTTTACCCCTAACTCCATAGTGGAGCTAGAATATCTAGTAACATCCTTATTTAATAAGTTTCAATATCATAATTTTCCTAAACTTTCATTAACTTTTAACAAGAGGAGAATGAATTAGCTTAAGAATTCATTAAGAGTTGGAAGAATTTTTCCACTAAATTTGAACATAATATGCCAAACGATATCTTATTCCAACTCTTCCTGTGAGCCCTAGAACCTCGCCTTTAATATAAGGTTAGGTCCTTTTATCCTACCTCCCCCGATGAAGCTTTTGAACAAGCCAAAACATAATATTAACTCATGAGGGAATTTGAGAAGGCCCCTAATAATAATTAATCAATTAACCAAATTCAAATATTCCAAAACTCAAATAACAAGAACGCTATGGATTACAGGGTCTCAGATACCCTTCTTCTGATGGATTCTTCAAATAATAATGTCTTTTACATTGATAAAAAATCCAATAGTAGTTAGAACCAACCTACTTATTATCAACCATTAACCGAGGATGACTTGAGAAAAATTATTCCTAAACCATTTAGTCAGATCCTTGATCCTTCTCAACCTATCCCTCAATGGCATGATGAGAACAAGTTGTTTTGGTCACACACAAATTGAGGCCATTCTCATGAAATTTTTTGTGCCCTTCACAGGGATTCTATCACACTCTTTTTAGGACCTCAATTTAACCATGAGGCCATCTCTAAAGAGAGTTTGAATGAAGTGGTCAAGGCTCAAGATGCTCAAATACAAAAGGATTGTCATGATGTCATTAATCAAGCTAATGAATAACACAAGGTTTTCTCTGACCCTATGCCTAACAATAGTTTAGGTGAAAGATCTAAGAAATAAGAAAATTCCACAACAAACATGGTTGATCTTGACTATCCTCTTGAGAACACTGTGGCCATAAATTATGTGAGACGTGTGATTGCATATATAGAGTATGAATACTCTCCATCATTTCAGCATAAAATCCATAGAGTAATTTACCCTTTTGTCTCTCAAACCTAGACTCTCAAAGACAAGGGCTCCTCTCCTATAGAAACCATCAGGCCCTGTGACAAAAAATTTATAGGTCTGAAGGCCTCTAAAAATATTTCTCCAACCATAGATGCCTTCTTCTAGGCCCATGGTGTTGAGCATAAAAAAAAAATTCTGAAATATCTATAATCACTCCTTCTAAGATTATTTCTAAGGATCCTAAATACTCTCAGCCTACTACTCAAACTAGGAATAATAAGTGGGATTCTTTGAAAGCATTGTCTCAAATTCCTGGTCAAATTCCCTTTTTAGAACTCAATCATACATCACATCACCATTGTGAGTACCTTATGACTACATTGTTTGACATGAACATATCCTTCCCTCCTACCTTAGTAAAATCTCCTACGCTGCATGGTTTGAAGGAAAGTATCAATCATCAGTGTGAGGAACTCTCCATTTGTATGGATCATACCAGGGATACTCAAATTGAAATTCATTTTCTCATGGCTATCTTGATTCTAGAAGAACTCTTTCTTCAGGAAGATGATCCTCCACTCTTTATTTCTATACAAATTAGTCAAAACAACCTCAATCATTCCCTTATTGAAAAAGGTGTTGGCATATGTGTGACCTCTTTAGACTTCATTAAATCCCTCGAATACTCAATAGACAACCTTAAGACCACACATACTACTTGTCAAGGGTATGATCATCAGTAGATTCCTCCTATGGGATGAATTTGGCTTCCCATCATGATTCCTCCTAGGAAATTATGTGTGAAGGTCATGGTTTTCAATTTCCCTTTATCTTATAACATCCACCTTAGTCGACCTTAGAACCACCGCATGTGTGTAGTTGCCTATTTTGTGTACCAATGTGCTAAGTTTGCATATTAAGGTGCAATCTATAAAATTCAAGGCAATCCAAATCCTTGAATTATGACACTTTATAACAAAAGGGTGCTTCTAAATTCCCAACCCTTCAAGAACTATCACCAATCGCATTCCATGAATATCACTGCTTTAACTATCTGGTAGAGTCTCTTCGTGGAAATTTGATTCATCTAGAATTTTTTAGGCACACGCCTCCCAATATCTTGGATTTATATGATGATGAACCCAATGAGATTACTATTAGAATCAACACTTTTGATCTACCATATATTTTCATTAAACAACTTCCTCTGAACTTGTGACCTCATAAGGAGGCATTAATTCTTGTTACTATTTCACATTCACCTCAACTTATACCTGAACAAAAGGCTCAATTAGAAGCCATAGTTGATTCTTGCGCAATAGATACCATTACCCCTTACTATGAGTATGGTTATGCTTTTGACGATACCTATTTGGCTATTTATGCCAAAATTTTGAAAAAAGGAATCTAGCATTAGAAAAGAACCCTCCAAAGCATGCTTACTCATGATGTGAATTTCATTATTTTTTGATAAGATTATTCACTTTCGGTTGAACCTCCTCCTAGTAGACTGGTTCTTGAGCCTCAGAAAACTTTGTTAACCTTGCCCTCTCCCCATGACTCCACCATTAAATCACGTAACACACCTCCTCATATAAAAGAAGGGGATCATATATCTAGCTTCAAATACGAATATGGTGAACATATAGATGATAAAGCACTAGGTGTTCTGACATCATCTATGTCGATCCATACTATTCATTTACATGCTTCCCTACCTCTTTCCCTTATGGATCCTCAGCCTTTAGGGCGGAGCCATATTATACATGGCACAAGACTCTAGGTAATGATGTATTTGATTGTAGAGGTTATAGAAAACATACAAAAAAGCTTGAAGCTGAGGTTATACGAGATCAAGCTCGAAAGGCCACATGATCTTCCACCTCATCCATATTGTATTATTCACATCATGGTTACTACTCACATATTGACACATACTGTCAGGTTATGCATGGAATATGTCTAGTTCTTGAGTCCTTTTTGCATGGAAAAAAGCGTAGATCTAACTCCTCTTAGATCCTCCTACCTTCCCATATACCACCTAAACCACATCCTACATATGGTCCTTCACCTTTCTCTAAGATTTTCCCCTCTCTTAATGAAATTTGGAATCAAATACTCACTCATTTGGAGGACCAAATTGATGAAACTTTTTTTGCCACAGGATCTGAAGTTAATCATCAAGTAGCTATTGCGCAACATGTTATTGAGGACATCATGACTCATGCCCTCAATAATATCGTGAACCAAGTAGACGATATCATTACTGATAGTCTACATTCATCCACCCCTCATGGATAACCACCTCCTTTTAAAATACCTTGACTGTATCTTTCTTTATCTAGGCTCTCACCTTTTCTTGGGCTCTCGGCGCCCCTTTGGTTTTACACACATCTCCAAAAATATTATCCTTTATTGGGTTCTCTGCCTCACTTATGTTTATCATCGGAGTCTATTTTTCCCTCACAACCTAAGCTAGGGGAGATTCTTTCAGTCAATATTGTTTCTACTGAACTAATTAATGATTACATGAAATGTGCAGCTATGTGTGCTGTTACAAAATGTAACAGATCACATAGTCTGCAATTTCATGACTATCTTCAGCAAAAGAACATAAAGCCCTGAAGGAAAACTGTGTTGCCTTGATGAAGACATCAAATTACAGAATAGGTGAAGTGTTAAGTCTTGGAACAGTAATCATAACTACGTAGATTGCAGTAATTAGAGTTCATTACTGGATGTTACATGTATTCTTTGATGTTCTTTCCTTTATGATTAAGACATTCAATTATATTATTGGGTTGTTTAGTTCATCATACAATCCATACAGAAAGATGAAATACAGAAATAAATACACAACTCAATTTCAGAATTCAATGTTTTATTCATAAGGAATATCAAATGTTCCCACACAAGCCATGGGATGTAACTGAAAAAGTAAAGTACAACTATTGAAGAAAGAGGTACATATGCATGAAAGAGAAAATAGAGGAGTATGAATGAACCCATCATTGCCTTGGAATTTTTCTTCTCTAGTTGAGGCATCTCCATCTCCAAATTTGTTCCCTCTTCATCTTCACTACTTAAAGCACTATACCTAAAAAAAGAAAAGAGAAAACTATCAGTTACGAGCTCAGGGTTAATCCATATTCCTATACTATTCAAATTCATGCATATGGATCTCTTAACAACAAGAGATATAAATTACATGAATATCAAAGGTACAATTGATAAAAGTACTCTTCTGTAACAACATACATGATTTACTCACTTAGAAAGAAGGAGAGAGAAGAAAAAAAACCATGGACATAAGAGAGGCCAAAAAGCCTAAATATTTTCTAACTATTTTCTTAAGTGTGCAGGTACAGGTTGTAGCCAAAAAGAAATAAATCATGTTTTATGTTCCTCACTGTAGATAAATATTGCATAGTTCAATGAATTCTATCCTATGGTACATGAAGCAGATAAGTCATAAGTACATACTGGCATAAGAAGGAATGAACTAAAGTTCAACATTTATTCTAGAAATAGAAGAAGTTACAGTACAAATTGAGAAGAGACTAAATAGAAGTACATGTTTCAAAATACAACTTGAAGATGAGAAGAATCAAAAAGGCTGAAGTTGACTAAAAGATAAGATTACAACTGAAACAGAATGAGAAAGAGATCTGAGAAAATTTTGACAGGGCTTCGCCATGTAAAATGGACATTTTACATCTTTCCATCATGCTATTTCAAACTAATACATGCTTTAAAAGCTGTATATAAATAAAATAATAATGCATAAAGTAGATAATGCATGGCATGGTCAAAGATAACGATTTATAGCTTGCAAGTTCTAAGTTATCATGAAATACAGTTACAGATTTTCTATTTCAAAACACAAAATACATGAAAGTATAGAATCAAAAGGAGCATCTCATAGTACAGTTGAATCAGGGTCAAGTACAAAAGGGAATTCATGAGCAGAATATCAGTTTGAGAAACATTACACAAGAGGAAATCAACAATAAAAGAAAGGCTTCAAGCCTTTACCTGTTTTCTAATTATTTCTCTTAGTGTGTAGGTACAGGTTTTCAAGAAGATTTCAAAATGCATGTCACAATTTCAGAACATGGCACAAGCATACATGCTAGACACATTATCACTTCCCAAAAGTAATAGCAGCAATAAATAGACTAACATATAGCTGAGAAGAAGACTATTGCAACTTTCAAATACAAGTGAAGGAAATGATACAAATAAAAGCTTCAAGGAATGGACTGTATTTCCAGCTCAAAGCCACTGAAGGATCATGATTACAAAGGTTGTAATTACATTTCCAAAATGAACAAGCAAGCAACATCATTAATGAAGCAAAGTAAGCATTACTTTCAGAAGGACATGACATAATGGAATGCATTTGCATGATACATCTAAGTATGGCACAACAGATCCTTGATACCATTGTTTTCAAAAGGATAAGGAAGTACAAGTTTTCAGTTTCAAATGTACTCAGAAAGAAGACAAAATAAACAAAGCCATACAACTTGTAAAAAAGTATAGATTTTAGACAGAAATCAATTTCAAAATGTCCAATAATTCAGAAGTTCCAGGAAAAGAGTGTTATTTCTTCAAACATTGAATGCAATAAAACAAGAGAAATTTATTCATGAAGTGTCTACAGTCAGAATTATAGCCATCAAATGGAAAGAACATGCTATCAATCAAATCAGAGTTATCAAATTTCATCAAAGAGGCATGTAAGCCATTCAACATTACAAATTTTAGATCAACATAAGTACAGAAACAAACTTGAGCTCATGATGCCATGACAATAATTAATTGATCAAGTACAATCCTAGAATAAATACTTCTGATGCCATATTCACTTCAAGCCAACAGGTTTGTAAAATTTACAGAGAAACATGGTCCATTCATGAAACCATAACAACATACTTTGCAGGAATACAATATGAGTGAAACAAAACAGATTGCAGGTTCACCAAGTTCTAAATTGATAAATAAAAACTTCAGATTTCAAATGAGTACAAAGCTCAAAGATATGACATCAAGGTTTGAACATTGAAAGTACAATGTTTTCATTTGTAATATCAAACACAATACAAGCCAGGAAGAAGTTTATACACAATCATGTTTGAAGATAGAGATTCACATCTTCCTTGCATGAGCATCATCTAATCATAATCATACAACTCATTCATTCAATTCAAAGCTCCAACATGCCAAAAAAATAAGATTTGGGGTTCCAGGAAACAAATATTGCAACTGAAATCATGGACCTGAGTGTATTTTCAGGGAAGAAATAACACAGTCATCAATGCACAAAAGCTAAGAGATTACATTGTTCACTATTTAATTATTTTTATGGGTTGTGGTCTAAAGCATGAAAAACCAGAGCTTAAATGGCTAGCTACAATAGAGCCCGAGCTTCATACAAAGATATCAAGTAAAGACCCCCAAAAAGGAGTTCGAGACAGGACTCTGTTACTCAAAAAAGCATAGAGGAATGGTTGAACAAATAATCAATGTAATATGAGACCCAATGATCTAGGTATTAGATTCAAAAAATGCAAATATAACTTTTAGGGAAGTTGAAAAGTTTGGCATTACTTCATGCATCAGATGTATTTATGTCTCAGGATGAAACAGAACCAGAAAAACATAAGGAGAACCAGTTTACAAGAAATCAAAGCTACAAGGATCAACACTAACAGTTCACACAATGGGCGAAAATCTAGTACAAGATCTAATGAAATAACCCAAAATTTAAAGGATCTCACTTGACTGGCTTAACTCAAAAATTTGAATGAGAAGCTAGAAGTACAAGCAAAGTCAATTGAAAACAGAGATACAAATAGAAATTAAAGCTCATTTGAAAATTTGAGAGGAAGAAGATGACAGATCACAACTCAAAATGAGCTCAAAATTTCAAAGTAAGACCTCAATACCCAATTCTTGCTCAAGTCATAAAATAAGCCAAAAGTACAAGTCAATGAAAAAAATGGTCTATACAAATAATCACCCACTTGAATAGAGAAAAATCCATGCATTGTAAGTATTACAATATGACGTGAATCTTCATACAACAGTGAAAGAAAACACATGAGGGAATAATAACTCAAGCCAAAAATGGCAAAATCAAAGTGACTCAAAGAAACAAAATTTGAAATGCTCGGTGCTTCATCAAGCCACCAAGTAACAAAGCTCAAATAGAACTTCAAAATCGAGCTCAATGAGAACCCATAATCGTACAAATCTTGAATAGAGAAAAATACCATGCATTGTATGTATTTACAACCACAGAAACTCAGATTTCTCAAGGAAATACATGGCATAAATATAAAAATCACTCAGAAACTCAAAATGACAATGAAAAAACTAGTGTGAACCCTTATGGATCACAAGAAATCAGAGAAGCCCAAAAAGCTCAAATTAAGAAATGGTGCTCAAAAATTTTCCAGGGCTTCACTCCTGCAAGAAAAAATAAAAATGAAATGATCATTAGGTTGAGTTAAGTTCACCACGACTCGAGAGGGAGTCAACATGAACTTAATCAAGAGTTAAAATCAACGATTGAAGATCAAGTCATGCAAAATCAATGAGCCAATGCTTCACCAACTTTTAAAAATCAAACTTCAAATGATCATGGTTATAGTTACCACTACCTCATTAAATGCAGATCAGTGAAACCCTAACCAAAGTCAAAATCATCAACGATTAAGATTAAAAAAGTACAAAGATCAATGCCATCATTGGAAACCATAACAACTATCAAAGGAAACTTCACCATGTTACGAGACAACTACCACATTAAATACATTGTCAAAAACCCTAATCATGGGTCAGAGAATCAACAGATAGAGGTTAAAGTGAGTAACAGATCAACGGTTTGACATTACAAACACCAACTTTAGAACAAGTACCACCATGGTTAAGCATCGCAAACCCTAACTAGGGTCAGAGTTAAATGCCACCGAAAAAGTCACATGAAGGGTGAGTACCATCATGAGAGGGGGCCAGCCCATGATTATTTTTTAAATCATTGCATTGACCTTTTAAAGGTCTGTGATAATATGTGTCTTGAATATAAAAGGGTCTAATATCAAACAATGATCATCGAAAAAGGTAAATTATACCTTAGTCTATGAAATAACAAAAGGTGGCCGACAAGTTTATACAATACAATGATAATCAAAAGGTGACGAGACCATATTCAATGGTACCCAAAACATGTGTCAAAGGGTGGCCAAATGGCATTATTATGCATTGACCTATGATAAGGTCCAAACTATATAATATGCCATCTAAACCAATAATCAAAGATTTACCTTAATACTTACAAAAGATACCTCGTACCCTTAAGTAGTGACATTGCAAAGGTGGTCCCCACTATTGGAAGGGTTGAAAATGAATCAGAGTGTTTTATTCATGTGACATGTTACATTAGAAGACAAAGGAATGTCAACATCAGAACCTGAGCTTGGAGGTGGTCCCCATCAAGTGGATATTTGGATGTATTATTTTTGCAAGGTATTGCAAATAATGTAATTAATTTTTCTCACTCACAAGGAGATGATTTCTTGCATGCCTTCACAAAAGGACAGAACAGACAAGAAGACAAATTTGCATGCACATGGAAGAAAACTTGCTCATCAAGCAAGATTTATTATTAGCAAATTATTCACCCATTCTTTTCTTAAAAATAGAACAGTCAACTGCAGTTTGACTGTGATGTAATCAAAGGCTATTAATGCCTCTTTGTATTAGTTTGTTTTATTTTATTCCTTTATTTATTAATAAATAAAGGATAAAAATAGAATGCATGGGTGAGTACAACCTTAGTCTATTTTTAGGAAGGGTGAGTGAATCAATTTTGCTATATATTGTGTGCCTTGGCAAAGCACAAAGGAGGAATTTTTAGATACAAGAGTGCTGAAGCAGTTTCTACCAGTTTTTCCCTTTGAATGTGAAGTATTTTCTACCTTTCCAATTATTTGTAGTCTTGTGTATGTTTCCATTAATCTTGTGAATGTTGAATTCCCTGATTAATCATCTTACCCTATTGCAAATTCAGTAATTTCTGCATGATATTAATGTGTATGTTAACTTAGCAGTATTGTTGTGATTTTATCTCAATACATCAAAGTGTTTACCCTTAATTATCTTCAGAAAACTATTGGCATGTGCATCAAGAATTCATTCCCATATCAATTGTGCATATACTCAGTCAAAGACCTCATACAAATTTGGTGTATCACCTCAGTTTTAATTCATTTTACAGTCATCTTTTACCCTTAAACCCCAGAAAATTAGTTTAGGATACATCAATAAGGAACCAACCTTGATACCGGAGACTCACCTCAAAATAGGTATACCCACAAACCTGAGGTGTTTCCATTGTATCTACAAAAGAGAGAGATAAATTTTGCAGGTGTAGAACAACTACAACCATCTCTCTATAGGGTGCACTTTCGAGAGATAATTTTTGGCACACCCGGTGGGACAATGAATCAGATCTGCATGCAAGTTACAGATATTCACAAGAAGATCTATGGTACATTTACAACAGATAAAAGTTACTTTCGAGAAAACAAGCTACAACAATTTATTCTAACGATTTAAAGATCTATTTGAAGACTCTGTAAATTGATTTCAGACCAGTATTGCAGCATGTTCCATGCCTAAAGTGACTACAAGATCATTGGTAAGAGGAATTCCTTCTGAGTTTATTTCTTTACCTTTGAATTCTGTAAGAAGGAGAAGAGTTGGTAATACTTTACCTTATAATAGACCTGGTTTTGATAACCCTCCTCCTAATATTCCTTCACCACGTATCAATTTCTCTATTCAGATCCTAGTTTTTCAAATGGCTATTCAACCACCTAGAAATTTTGTGACCTTTACTAATGGCAACCCTTTAGTAATTCCAGTTTATCATGATATCCCTAATGCTGCCATGAAAATTTTGCCTCCATTTACAGGTGAAAAGTAGGTTACACCTACAAAACACATCAAAGATGTTGCAGCCATATGTGTAGTCCATAATATTACTCATGAAGATGTGGCTTTGAGACTTTTAGTTGCATCCCTTAAAGGACAAGCCTTGCAATGGTATAGAAATTTAGAGATTGGATGCATAAGAACTTGGGATGATTTAGGTGGAAAATTGCTGAAACAATTTCAAGATAATTCAGATCATTTATCTCTCATAGAACAATTGGCTACCATAAAAAGAGCTCCCCATGAATTTATGTCTAGTTTCAACAATCATTTTTCCAGAACTTGGGAAAGAATTCCAGCAAGTGTCAAGCCTCAAGTTGATCATGATTTCCTTTATTATCTTAGAGCACTAAAAAATGATATTTCAACTATGATTCAGTCTATGGGAGGTGAAACTCTCCCAACATGCTTATGATATTGCTATAAGAGCTGAAAACAACCTTATTCAAGCCAGAAAATTAGCACCAAGGCCTTCAATGCCTTTTTTGGAAGATTTAGCACCTATCCCACAACCTATCACAATTATAGAACCCATTATTGCACCCCCATCAGATGGCATTTTTAAAGATTTGCAGACTATGGGGAACAAGCTGACTTCAATTGAGAATAGGCTTGCATTACCTAGCAGACCTTATCAGGCTCCTTATCAGCAAAACCAACAAAATAGGTAGCCTTACTAGCAAAATCAAAATTATAGGCAGCCTTATCAGCAAAGGTAGTTTGACCCAAAGGATCCTAGTTCATCTAACACTTTAGTTCTAGTTAATATGGTTATAGAAGAGTGGTGTCAACCTTGTAATCAACCTCATTCAGCTGCTAGTTGCCCAAATGATTTTCTGAACATAAGTCTTGTTGCACAACCTCAATCTGAGACATTGTTCATGCCTCAAATGGAGGGTGGGTAGCAAGATACTTAGGTTCAGAAGGCACCTGAGCAGAACTTAGTCAGTTTCAGTGAGGATGATTTCATTGCAGTTACTACTAGGGCTCAAGAAAAGGCTGCAGAAGTAAAAAACAACAAAATAGGCCTATTGTGCCCATTGTCACTAATAAAACAACAACTATAGGCCCAAAACCAGCTAACAGTACTGTTGTTCCTAAAAAACAATAAGTGTGTCAGCTGGTAAAGAGCAGCAAAAATAGCTACAGCCTGATCCAAGAAGGTTATTTATACCTCAGATATCAAAAGCAGCTGAAGTAGAATCAGTTTTCGCCAAAGCCTATGCTAAAACAATAGAATCTGTCTCTAAAAATGTTGCTTCTTTTAACATTGTTGATGTAATGAAAAATCATAATGTTAACATCTCAATGTGGGACAATCTAAGTATTCTAGGACAACAAGATTTACTTTCTCATGAACTTGCTAAGCTGCAGATTTCTTCTAAAACAACAGAAAAGGAAGTCCAGAAAGTAGACATGGTCCTTGGAACAATGGAACAAGACCACATCAAAGAGGTTAAATGATCATGACATCAAGAATCCACCACCATTTTATGTATCACTGATTATTATAGAACATCTTGTTCATAACTGTATGGTGGATAGCGATGCAAGTAGCACAATTATGCTAAAAGAATTAGAAAAATAGTATGAACCTACATAGAAAGAGTGTATTTCAGTTGGATGGAACTGCAACCAATACAATTGGTGTCATCATAAATCTAGAGGTAACATTGCATGTTTTCCCAAATGTTTCCATTCTGTAAGATATTATTGTTGTAGATTTATCTCCTTACTTTGTTATATGTTTATCAAGAGATTTCACAGCAAAAATAGGAGGTTATCTCTCTTCATATTGGTCTTTCTTGTTTTTCACTACACGTTATGGAACCAAAGTTACTATCAATTCAAAACCATTGGCCATATTTCACATTGAACCTCATGCTTCTAATGCATTAGCTAATTATGCAGCCTTAGACCAGTCTGATTTTGATAATACAACTCATGTTTCAACATTGGATGGTGTTTCTAACCTATTTATGGATGAAAAGACACATGAAGAACATGCTCATGATCCTTTCAAAGAATTTGAAGAACATTTGTTTGGTGTGTATTACTTGCATGAAGAAAACACACCAATTCCCTTGTTGTCAAAAATAGAAAATGCAGCAGAAGGGATTTGGAAGGTTCATTTTGATGGAGATAAGAACAAGAAAGGAAAAGGAGCAGGTTTGATGCTCACTTCCCCAACAAAAAAGGTATTTTTTAGCTTTGAGTCTCCAATTTTCATGCACTTGTAATAGGCTGAATACGAAGCATTAATTCATGGCTTACTTTGGGCCAGAAAGAGAGGCATTAGCATGCTACAGATTTTTGGTGATTCTGAGTTGGTTATCAATCAAGTAAGAAATTTTAATATTTGTAAGAATCCATTAATGAAGTCTTACAGACATAGAGTTTCAGACTTAATGGAAGATTTCAAAGCTATTAATATCCAGTCCATTCCTAGAATAGAAAATAAGCATGCAGATAGACTTGCAGCAATTGGTGCTAGTTTTGAAGTGCTGGAACAGATTGAAAATAGTGATATTCAGCCTCATATAAAGCTGATTGTCAGGCCTTCTATACCTGATAATGATTTGAATTGGAGGGTTTTTGAAAATGATGATCAAATCTACAGGTTTTTATAGCAAGAAGCTGAATTTTCTGCAGTAAATCAAGATAAATTACAACACTTATATAGTGACCAGATTGTTCAGTTAAAGATGAATAAACTACCTCAAGGTTTGGTCACATTAGAAGACATCTTCAGCACTGATGATCAGTTAAGGAAGAACAAAACTAAGATGTCAACAAATGCTGATAATTATGAAGAGATCTCAGTTGATGAAGGTAAAAATTTGTTTCTCGAAAAGGTATGTTCTTTAGCTAAAAAACATTCTTTTATTAATCTTTGTAAGGAATTTAAAGATGTTTTCACTTGGAAATACCAAGACCTAAAAGGGTTTGATCCCAGTTTAGCACAACACACTATTGAATTACAGCCAAATTCCAAGCCAGTTAGGAAAAAACAGAGGCCTGTAAATCCCAAAATAGAGCCTCTAATGAGGAAAGAGTTATCTAAGTTGATCGAATCAGGTATTATCTTTCCAGTTAAGCATTCAAGTTGGGTAGCCAATCTTGTTCCAGTTCGGAAAAATAATGGAGAAATCAGATTATGTGTGGATTTTAGAGATCTTAATAAAGCTTCATTAAAATATCATTACCCACTTCCAAATATGGATCAGATTTTAAGAACAGTTTCTGGTTCAGATAGATTATCTCTTCTAGATGGTTATAGTGGATACAATCAAATTCTAGTCCGAGAAGAAGATAGGTACAAAACAACTTTTACCACCAAGTGGGGTACTTATGCTTACAAAAGAATGCCTTTTGGCCTTTCAAATGTTGGTGCAACGTTTCAATGTGCAATGGACATGGATTTTCATAGCTTGTTAAATAAATGCATCCTGGTTTATTTAGATGATGTTACTATATTCTCAAAAAATTCAAAAGAACATCTAATACATCTAAGGCAGACTTTTCAGTTATGCAGACAGTTTGGAATATCTTTGAATCCAAAAAGTCTATCTTTTCAGTACATCAAGGTAAATTACTTGGTCATATTGTTTCTAAACAAGGTTTAGCAATTGACCCTTTCAGAATTGAAGCCATATCACAACTATCATTACCTCATCACAAGAAGGCATTACAGAGTTTTCTGGGAAAAATCAACTTTGTTAGAAGATTTGTTCCAGATTTTGCAGCATTGGTGAAACCATTGACAACTATGTTAAAGAAAGAGAAGAATTTCTCTTGGACCAGTGAAGGGAGAGAAGGGTTTGAAGCAATTAAGGCAGCCATCTCTCAAGCTCTGACTCTTGCAAATCCAAATTTTGATAAAGATTTTACAATGTATGCACTTGCAGGAGCTGAAACAATCTCAGCCATATTAACTTAGGTTAATGATGAAAACATTGAGCAGCCAATTGCTTTCTTTGGAAAAAGTTTGCATGATTATGAAACAAGGTACACTTTTCTTGAAAAACAAGTACTTTCAGTAGTCAGAGGACTAAAGAATTTTAAGTACATGCTTTCAAACAACAAAATTCATGTTCTTGTTTCTCATCCAAGTGTGAAAGTTTTCTTGTTAAATAAATAATTGAATGAGAAAAGAGCAGGCTGGATAACAAAGGTCATGGAGTATGATGTTGATATTCATGTTGCGAAGATAGTTCGAGGTAAAGGTTTGTGTGAACATCTAATTGCTGATATGGAAAAACAACAGGCTATAGAACTAGAAGATTCAAAACAACATGCTGAAATTACGTATCAACAATCAAACATCATGGTGCAGCCAGAAAATTAGCAACCTGAACTTGTCCAAGAAGTTTAGGAATCAAGATGGATGACTGATTTAGTTAACTATCTACAACATGGCATCTATCTGGAAGGTATGGACAAGAATAAGCGAAGGTATTTCAGATTACAAGTTGTACCCTATGTTTTTATTGATGGTGTGTTGTTCAAAAAAGATATAAATGGAATCTTGTTGTGATGTGTTGACTATGATAAAATTCAGAAATTATTATTAGAATTCCATGAAGGACCTGCAGGAGGTCATTTTTTAGCACGTACCACAACCTTAAAAATTATGAAATCTAGTTACTATTGGCCCAACATATTCAAGGACTGTTTTGAATGGATTAGAAAGTGTAAGAAATGTGCTTTCTTTGTTGGAAAAGAACATTTAGCTTCGCTTCCCTTATAACCTATTTCAGTTGATCAACCTTTTATGCAGTGGGGTCTTGACTTTATTGGCATGATAAACCCACCTTCATCACAAGGACACAAGTGGATTTTGACTGCTATAGATTACTTTACACGCTGGACTGAAGCAATAGCCTTGAAAGATGCTAATGAAACTTCAATACTATCCTTTTATGAAGGTATAGTTTACAGATTTGGTGTTCTAGCAACTATCATTTCAGATAATGCTTTAGCATTTCTTGGTGCAAAGGTAACAGATTGGGCTGTCAACCACAAAATTTATTTAAGTTCATCATCTAATTATTACCCACAAGGTAATGGGTTAGCTGAAAGTACTAACAAGAATATTTTAAGGATCATTAGAAGAACACTCAAAGATAACCAGAGAGCTTGGCATCTAATGTTGAATTCAACACTTTGGGCTGATAGAGTGACTCCTAAAAGATCAGTTGGCAATTCACCATACAAGCTTGTTTACGGAAGAGAAGAAAGAATGCCTATTTCAGTTGAATTACCTGCATTAGATTTGCTACATCAAATGGAGCTGCTTGAGAATGAACCATTGTAGGTTCGTTATGCAGAATTAATGGAATTACAAGAGCTAAGAGATCAAGCCCATGTAAATATGGAAAAGAATTAGAAACAGATGAAGAAGACTTTTGATAAGAAAGCCAAATTCAGAATCTTCAATGAAGGAGATATTGTGTTAAAGTGGGATGTTGATCATGCAAATCTAGGAAGACACACAAAGTTCGATATAATTTGGAGTGGTCCTTACATGATTTCAGCTTGCAAAGAACACAATGCTTTTCAGATTTTGATGCTGAATGGAGAGGAACTTCCCATTCCTATGAATGGTATGTTTCTCAAACACTATTATTGAAAATCCTACAGTGTCTATTTAGAGTAGGATTTCCCTTCAATAAGTGCAGTTCCTGCACATTGCAATGTTTTTCAATTCAATAAGTGCATTCTTGCACGTGATCTGGTTTACCAGATCCCTTCCCAGTTTTAGTTCATTTTGGAAGGGTTGGACCTTCAGGAAGGAAGATTTTAGTTACATGATTTAGACTCCATGCCCAATGGACAAGAGCAAGGCACTGGTTTACAAGCTAGCAGGAAGCTTTCCCCGCAGGATCACCAGAAATGTTGACAATTTTTGCACTTGTACAAAAATGGGCAACTCGAAACTTTGTTACGATGGATAGCATTGGTGAAGTGGACCTAAGCTAGGGGAGAATGTTTCAGTTAATATTGTTTCTACTGAACTAATTAATGATTACATGAAATCTGCAGCTATGTGTGCTGTTACAAAATGTAACAGATCACATAGTCTGTAATTTCATGACTATCTTCAGCAAAAGAACACAAATCCCTGAAGGACAGATGTGTTGTCTTGATGAAGACATCAAATTGCAGAATAGGTGAAGTGTTAAGTCTTGGAACAACAATCATAATTATAGATTGTAGAAATCAGATTTCATTACTGGATGTTACATGTATTCTTTAATGTTCTTTCCTTCATGATTAAGACATTCAATTATATTATTGGGTTGTTTAGTTCATCATACAATC
Organism: Taxus chinensis; assembly: GCA_019776745.2. Classification (NCBI taxonomy): domain Eukaryota; kingdom Viridiplantae; phylum Streptophyta; class Pinopsida; order Cupressales; family Taxaceae; genus Taxus; species Taxus chinensis. Next base: position 451,092,636 of record CM034154.1, on the reverse strand, counting down.
CATATAGAAAGATGAAATGTAGAAAGAAATACACAACTCAATTTCAGAATTCAATGTTTTATTCATAAGGAATTTCAAATGTTCCCACACAAGCCGTGGGATGTAACTAAAAGTAAAGTACAACTACTGAAGAAAGAGGTACATATGCATGAAAGAGAAAATAGAGGAGTATGAATGAACCCATCATTACCTTGGAGGTTTCTTCTTCAGTTGAGGCATCTCCATCTCCAGCTTTCTTCCCTCTTCATCTTCATTGCTGAAAGCACTATACCTGAAAACAGAAAAGAGGAAACTATCAGTTAAGAGCTTAGGGTTAATCCATATTCCTATACTATCCAAATTTGTGCATATGGATCTCTTAACAACAGGAGATATAAATTACATGAAGATCAAAGGCACAACATAAAAGTACTTTACTCAACATACATGATTTACTCACTTAGAAATAAGGAGAGAAGAAAAAAATGGACATAAGAGAGGCCAAAAAGCCTAAATATTTTCTAACTCTTTTCTTAAGTGTGTAGGTACAGGTTGCAGCCAAGAAGAAATAAATCATGTCTTACAGTCCTCACTATAGATAAAGATTGCATAGTTCAATGACTTCTATCCTATGGTACATGAAGTAGATAAGTCATAAGTACATGATTGGCATGAAGGAAGCATGCAACTCAAAGTTCAGTACCTATTCTAGAAATAGAAGAAGTTATAATACATACTGAGGAGAGACTTGCAAATAGAAGTACATGTTTCAGAATACAACTTGAAGATGAAGCAGAAAAATCAGAATTTAAAAGGTTGAAGTTGACTAAAAGATAAGATTATAGCTGAAATAGAATGAGAAATAGATCTGAGAAAATTTTGGCAGGGCTTCGCCATGTAAAATGGACATTTTACATCTTTCCATCATGCTATTTCAAACTAATACATACTTTAAAATCTGTATATAAATCAAATAATAATGCAGAAAGTAGATAATGCATGGCATGGTCAAAGATAATGGTTTACAGCTTGCAAGTTCTAAGTTATCATGAAATACAGTTACAGATTTTCTATTTCAAAACACAAAATACATGAAAGAAAAAATCAAAAGGAGCATCTCATAGTACAGTTGAATCAAGGTCAAGTACCAAAGGGAAATCATGAGCAGAATATCAGTTTGAGAAATATTACACAAGAGGAAATCAACAATAAAAGAAAGGCTTCAATCCTTCACTTGTTTGCTAATTATTTCTCTTAGTGTGCACGTACAATTTTTCAAGAAGATTTAAAAATGCATGTCACAATTTTAGAACGTGGCACGAGCATACATGCTAGACACATTATCACTTCCCAAAAGTAATAGCAGTAATAAATAGACTAACATATAGCTGAAAAGAAGACTATTACAACTTTCAAATACAAATGAAGGAAATGATACAAATAAAAGCTTCAAGGAATGGATTGTATTTCCAGCTCAAAGCCACTGAAGGATCATGATTACAAAGGTTGTAATTACATTTCCAAAATGAACAAGCAAGCAACATCATTAATGAAGTAAAGTAAGCATTACTTTCAGAAGGACAGGACATAATGGAATGCATTTGCATGATACATCTAAGTATGGCACAATAGATCCTTGATACCATTGTTTTCAAAAGGATAAGGACATACAAGTTTTCAGTTCAAATGTACTCATAAAGAAGACAAAAGAAAAAAATCCTTACAACTTGTAAAAGTACAGATTTCAGACACAGGTCATTTTCAGAATGTCCAATAACTTAGAAGTTCCAGGAAAAAGAGTGTTCTTTCTTAAAACATTGAATGTAATGAAACAAGATAAATTTATTCATGAAGTGTCTATAGTCAGAATTATAGCCATCAAATGGAAAGAACATGCTATCCATCAAATTAAAGTTATCATCTTTCATCAAAGAGGCATGTAAGCCATACAAATCAGCAACATAAGTACATAATTTTTGAGCTCATGATGCCATCAACGTTAAGTACTAGAAAGACTTTTTATGCCATAGTCACTTGAAGCCAACATGTTTGCAAAATGTAATATATAGAAACATGGTCCATTCAAAACCATAACAACATACTTTGCAGGAATACAGTATGAGTGAAACAAAACAGATTATAGGTTCACCAAGTTCTAAATTGATAAATAAAAACTTCAGATTTTAAATGAGTACAGAGCTCAAAGATATGACATCAAGGTTTGAACATTGAAAGTACAATGTTTTCATCTGTAATATCAAACACAGTACAAGCCAGGAAGAAGTTTATACACAATCATGTTTGAAGATAGAGATTCACATCTTCCTTGCATGAGCATTATCTAATTGCAATCATACAACTCATTCGTTCAATTCAAATCTCCAACATGCCAACAAAATAAGCTTTGGGGTTCCAGGAAAGAAATATTGCAACTTAAATCATGGACCTGAGTGTATTTTCAGGAGAGAAATAACACAATCATCGATGCACAAAAGCTAAGAGCTTACATTGTTCACTGTTTAATTATTTTTATGTTTTGTGGTCTAAAGCATGAACAACCAGAGCTTAAATGGCTAGCTATAGTAGAGCCCGAGCTTTATACAAAGATCATGCAAAGAAAGAAAACAACCCAAAAAGGATTCGAGACAGGACTCTGTATACTCAGAAAAGCATAGAGGAATTATTGAGTAATCACTGTAATATGAGACCCCAAATCTAGGTATTATATTCAAACAAATTCAAATATAACTTTGAGAAAGGTGACACTTCAGATTTCTTCAAAAGCATCAATGTATTGCAGTCTCAGGATGAAACAAAACTAGAAAAACCCACAAGGAGAACTAGTTTCCAAGTTTGGAGAAATCATAAGGTACAATGCAACAATAAAAGTTCACACAGTAACCCAAAAATCTAGTAGCATAGCTAATGAAAGAACCCAAAATGAGTCAAATGGATCTCAAATTGATCATGGCTCAACTCGAAAAGGATGGAATGGAGAACAAACCCAAAAGTACAAGAAACTTAATCGAAAGAGTAGAGCAAAATAGAAATTCTTTTATTTTTTCATTCAAGTACAAAGATGACAGATCTAGAATCAAATCATAATGAGCTTAAAATTTCAAAGTAAGACTTCAATAATCAATTTTCTCTCCAAGTCAGAAAATCATAACATCCATTGTACAACATGAAGTTTTGATGCAAAACATGGTCAGAAAAATAAAACCCACTTTGTATAAGGAAAATAACAAGATATTTATAAAATACGACCAAGTGGGTCTAAGCATCGACCTGTAAGAACAAGAAAGAAAAATCATCAGGATAAAGAGCTAACTCAAGCCACTGTAAAAGCATGGAAATAAGAGATTTACCTTGAAAAGTGAGGTTACAAAACTCTAAGAATTCCTTCATAGTGCTACCAAGAAACATGAAATGGAACAGAACTTCATAATCGACTACCACAGTGGATGTCAAAACAACAAATATCGAGCAGAGGCAGAAAATCAGAAACTTGCAGAAGCTCAAGGACATATCCATGGCGGCAATAGAGTTTTCAAAAACTAAAAACGAAAAGAAAATACCATTTTTTGAGCCCTTATGGCCATAAGAAATCACAGAACCCCACAGAGCTCGAATAATAAAAAAGGTGGCCTAAAACGAATTTGCGAAGGCTTTGCCACTATCTGTGAGGAAAATAATAACCAAATGATGGAGCTCGGGTATTTTTCAATTCCCCTGACTAACTTTAGTATAACCTAACTCAATCAAGAGTTAGAAGCCAACGTTTGGAGATCAAGCCATATAAGAATCAAAGGCTAAGAAAAATTCACCAACTTTCGAAGCAAAATACCATGGTTATGGTACCATTGCCTCATTCAATGCAGATCAGAAACCAAATATCAAGATTGAAGAACAGACATAAAGCATGTCATAAGATCAATGTCCAACACTGGATTGTATACTATTAATGCAAACCACCAGGGTTATGATGCCAATACCATCTTAATTGCAGGGTCGAAAACCTAATCACCGATCAGAGCATCAACGATAGAAAAAAAGTAAGTATCAGAATCAACAGTTTACATTGAAAACCACTATACAACCATAATTAGAACAAGTACCAATGTGGCAAGAATAAAAAAATCCTAACCAAGGTCAGGTTCAAAATGCCATCGACAATCAATTGAAGGGTCAGACCATCGTGAAATGGGAAAACTCAAATTATTTTTTAAATTGTTTCTTTGACCTTTTTAAGGTATGTGATATATCTTTAGTCAAATATGCAAAGGGTCTGAATCATCAAACTATTATTATGTCTTATACCATAGTCTATGTCCCAAATAATCAAAGGTGGATGACAAAAATTATAATACAATGATGATCCCAAAAGGGTTCGAGACCAAACATTTACAATGGAACCCAAAACATTGTCAAGTATCATAAGTATATGCTAAATAATAGGTAAGTGGTGGAATATAACCAAAGGATATTTACCTTAACATTTAAAAAAAATACCTCGTACCCTTAAGTAGTCAACTACAAAGGTGGTCCCCACTAGTGGATGGTTTGAAAATGACTCAGAATGCAATTATCCATGTGATCACAAGGTGGCAAAAGAGATCATGTTACCATACTAGAAGACAAAGGAAATGTCAACATTAGAACTTGAGCTTAGAGGTGGTCTCCATCAAGTGGATATTTGGATGTATTATTTTTGCAAGGTATTGAAAAAAATGTAATTAATTTTGCTCACTCACAAGGAGATGATTTCTTACATGCCTTCATAAAAGGACATAACAGACAAGAAAACAAATTGCATGCACATGGAATAAAACTTTCTCATCAAGCAAGATTTATTATTAGAAAATTATTCACCCATTATTTTCTTAAAAATAGAACAGTCAACTGCAGTTTGACCGTGATGTAATCAAAGGCTATTAATGCCTCTTTTTATTAGTTTGATTTATTTTATTAGTTTGATACAAATAGAATGCATGAGTGAGTACAACCTTAGTTTATTTTTAGGAAGGATCGGTGAATCAATTTTACTTTATATTATGTGCCTTAGCAAAGCACAAAGGAGGAATTTTAGATACAAGAGTGCTGAAGTAGTTTTTACTAGTTTTTCCCTTTGAATGTGAAGTATTTTTTGCCTTTCCAATTATTTGCAGTCTTGTGTATGTTCCCATTAATCTTGTGAATATGAATTCCCTGATTAATCATCTTACCCTATTGCAAATTCAGTAATTTCTGTAAGATATTAATGTGTATGTTTAGCTTAGCAGTATTGTTGTTATATTTTCCCCCAATACCTCCAAGTTTTTTCCTTTAATATTCTACAAAAAACTGTTGTCTTGTGCATTAAGAATCCATTTCCATATAAATTGTGCATGTACTCAGTCAAATACCTCATACAATTTTTATGTATCACCTTGTTTTTAATTTCATTTTTAGAGTCATCTTTTAGCCTTAAACCCCTTAAAATTAGTTTAGGATATATCAATAAGGAATCGGCCTTGATACCAGAGACTCACCTCAAAATAGTTATACCCACAGACCTAAGGTGTTTCCATTGTATCTACAAAAGAGAGATAAAATTTGTAAGATAACACCTGCAGCCGTCTCTCTATAGGGTGCACTTTCGAGAGATAACAAGTACCATGAGTAGTACCACATATATTCATGAGGAAAGAAAGGAAATTTATAAGTAAAGCATCATTCATCAATTTTATCAATGACACCACCATCATAATCAAAACCATATATATATATATATATATATATATATATATATCGAATATGTTTTTCATACATCGACAAAAATATAATCATGATCGATCATAGTACATCATCAATATATATGTGGATCAAACATCCTCCCCCCCTTGGGGGGTCTCTGAATGCTTTGTGCCAAAGTTCATGCACTGGATACTCAATTTGAGTGAGTTAGAGACTCCACCCTAGATCATGCTCTAAAGGCCTCTCCCTATGCTCTCGCTAGTTGTGCGTCTAGCCTAGTGATCCTCTCTACAATGCTCCTTGCATCTAAAAGACATGTTTCCTACTTCGGAAAAAAGTAACATTGTTCTTGTAATAAGCTATGTAACATCATATCTATGTTGTGGGTGTCTTCCATCACATGCACATCTCTCCAGTTCCACATTTTCTTGGTAAGCTCTCCAACTAATCAAAATGCTCCCACTGACTTTCCAACTAATGACACTATGGGGTCCATTATGACTAAGGTATATTGAATATCCAATACTAGGGAAAGGATCTTGTGATGTGAAATCTCTATCAAGGAGTTCTACTCCTATATTGTCCACTCTGTAAAACCCAAAATTCACTAGTCTACCAATATTATGACATAATCATCAAAGGTATCATCTATGTGCCTAAATAAAATAATCACATTCATACCTGGCTTCCCGGATCTCTCGACGACAATCTTATCATCTTGAAGGCCACCCAATACATCCTCTACCTCATCAAATCACCGAGATATTCATCCAACATATTGTGCCCACCTATCTCAGTGAACCAAAATCACATCTCCTTTATGGTGGGTCTTAAGATTGTCCTACAACTGAAGTGTCATCTCAATCCCTAATGGTGTCAAGGAACCACATCTTAACTACATCATCCTATTCTCTCTTAGCCATGTTATTTGTTTTATCTGCTCTCCTCCTCTGGTGTTAAGACCAGATGTGCCTTTATCACCCACATGTGGGTTTAGAATGGTGGGTCCTCCATCAGATACCTCATATGAGATCTCCATTGCAATAATATCTAGTGGGTCCTGAGCTGCACAACCTTTCTATCTCTACCCATGTCCATATCTTCTTATGGCCCCTACTCTTGAATTCCAAATTAATAGTACTATATCCAATACACTCACATCCTCTCTCACATGTCATTGTATGTTGGTTGGTAGTAATGGTACCATAGTAGGCTCGGGACTCCCAAATTGTTTAAGTACCATGTCTATCCAATGGGTCTCTACCCAATGCAAAGAATGACCTATCACCTCCTTAACTACCTCTAAATCCTTTACCTATGGCCAAATGGGGCACTGAGAAACATTCCCTATGTAGGTATTTCATATGGCTACATCTAGATGTACCTATCATAGTGTTTTGTATGACTGAAGTGATCTCACCATCCGCCCATGTTCCACATAGATTACTCTCAAGGCATTTTCTTCCATGACCAGGGGTATAGTTGCAGGCCTATACATGGGAAATATCTCATAGATCCATGTTGTCAATAATATCACGAGACCTATGGCCCTTTGTTCCCTTTGTTGTACCCTGTATAGATCATGCCCCAGCTACACCCATATAGTGTTCCCCTATCTAAATAAAACATCCTAGTTAATCACATCTCTGCATACAACCACTTAAAATAATGGAATTGTCTAATCTTCCTTATGACACAATATGCGTGCCATGGTAATGCACATAACAACCTTCTAGATAAATGGAATATTTGTAGTATGCATTATGCTGCATCTAATGCTAAGAATCCCCTCGTCATATCTCTCATTTATTGTGTACCATGTGGCCAAATCCATGCTCTTTACAATATATATGGTGAGATCACAATACATGTGAGCTCCAACTATCGGAAAACCTAATATGTCATGCACATCTTAAAGTGGCATGATCATCTCCATTATCTCGTCTTCCCACCACCGAAAGGTGTTGGCCTGTGGCTACCATGCTGCAAAAAAAATCTACGAAAAATCTAGACACAATGGTATATTTGGAATCTGCATGATTCCCCCAAAGACGTATCTAAGTAATTGTGTTACCTCTGCATCTGTCAATCCAGAAATAATATCATTAATCCATGTTATTTTAATCACTCACCATAGGTGGATCCTCCAATCCTCCTACATTCACAAATCATCAAAATATAGCCATTAGATTCATAAAAAAATCAATGTAATATCTAAAATTATAATAATTCACATGATTTTATAAAATCCTCATGTCATCGACCCCTGTCAAAATTTATGAATATCCTCATACCAAAATCCCTATTGATTTAGGGGGGAAATGGTGTCTAGGTCCAGATAGCCGTAACTTTTAAAATTTTAAATGTAAACATCTGTAAAAGACAAAGCCAAAAATAAAACCCTCTCAAATCTACTCATATTTTTTCTTACTCTTACTAATGACGTAATTTTGAATCAAAATGGTGTCCTAATATTTTCATAATCTTAAAAATACCAAATTTCTCCTAATCTACCTAACAAAATTTAATGAATCGACTTACCCATTGTCAAGTGCCACTATGTGATCCTCCTCGTTGGGATCTTCTTCCTCCTCATACTCATGACATATCATCACGTTAATCTCCAAATTTGGAATTTCGGATCTCAGTTCTCTTAATTCCAAAAATAGTAATAAGAAAATAAACTCAAAAATCCTATATAAACTTAATATTTCTATTCAATTTCCCGGTGTTGCTCCTCAATATTTAAATACTTGTCATTTTAACTCCCAATCTCCTAAAAACCCATAGTTATTTACATTGGGATCATAAGCTTCCCCTATTCATTTTAACATATTACACACCTTGTTCCACTCATTGGCAAAAATTCACTTTTTTTTACCCTTTATCTCCAAATTCCAAATCTTGACATTGATCCCATATGCCCCTAGCTAGGTGATTTATGTATTATTTTACTAATGAGACTCTGGTGTTTTCTTTGTATTTTTTGGGGTTTTAATAGCATAGTTTTCACGTGTACATAACATGATAACCAACACTATCAAGTACACACTAGTAAGTATATTTCATTTCAGCTAGTCCTTTATTTCACTTTCAGTATTACTTTTAGATTTGGTGTTATGTATCCTTATTTCCACTCACTACCCCATGTTTTGATATTTTCACATATAGTAATCAACGAATGGGGCATATGTATACACCTAATTTTGTTTTAGCTCTCTATTTTAATACTTGTTACTAACAATTTCTCTTATCAAGTTAGAGGTCGTTAATGCATATATTTCTAGGAACAAGTTCCTTAAGGGTCTCATTACAGGATAGGGGTATATTTAATCAAGTAATAATTGGGTTAAGGATGATACTTGGAGAGAGAACAACTTTAGGTCTTATTTATGTATTTATTTTTCTCTTATCCTTTTATTGTGTCCCTCATTCTCCTGACATATTTCTTTCTCATGACCTCATTTATTTTTTCTTGCATTCACTTAGCTTTCCATGACACTTTTCACACCCCTCTTTGCTTTTCCATCTCTTGCCGAAATTATCTCCCGTAGGAAATTGCATCGGTGAAAATTCAAAAACCTTGTTCAATGCCTTCACTTGCGGGAGATGGCATTGATATAAATACCCCAACTCTCATTTTCACAAATAAAGAGAACACAATTACAAAAATTAATTTTCCATTAGCTTTTATCTCTTGCTCTAACTTGCATCTCCTTGCTTAGCTTCAGGATTTATTACATCTTGAATCTTGACTTGGAGATTCATCTTGTTTGGATTGGTTTGCTTACAATTTTGGGTAATATATATTGAGATAGGACTAGATTATTTCTCCTTCTCCACCTGAAAGTTATCTCTGAAACGGGATTTCGAAAAAATGGTGAATATCAAAAAAATGATTTGCAGTAAAGGAGATTTGATAGGTCGAAGTTTTCTACAATTTCACAAATTTGGACGGATGTTAGATGGAAGTCTATATATCATTACACGGGTTGAGTTACATGTATATCCATGTGCCATCAGAAAGACTAGGCTAGAAAACCATATCTTCTCTATTGGACAAACTAGGTTGGATGATCGTCTCTTCTCTATTAGACAGACTGGGTTGGATGGTTGTCTCTTCTCTATTAGATTGAATGGATTAGACTGGGTTGGATGACCATCTATCTGGAATTAGAAGATGTTATGTTAGATGAATGTTTCTCCCAAAAATAGATGCATTTCTACTACCATGACCATCTCTTTGACACTAGATGATCATCTATCATGTTTAGACAACAATGTGATGGATGATCACCTTATACATCTATCTCTCTCATACACATATGAACATCTCTTTCATGGCCATCATAGGTGTAGGAAAATAGGCTTGGATAGTCATCTATGTGCCAAAAATGGAATAAATACAATGAATAAATACATCTAAAATGTGGCTTTCGGGGGTGCTACCAATGAAACCCCACCAAGGTACGTGGCCCCTGGACCCCTCACTGGGGGGCCCATCCCCCCGGACCCTATAAGGGGTACCTCCCCTTATAACCCCCCAATCCATATGTATTATACCTCGGTGAATATGAGTAAATTTTAATTTGAAACGTTGGCAAAATACATTCATAAGTTTATTTTTAAGTGTAAATAGTAGGCGAAGTGACCCATACAAATGACTATCGGCCAAAATTTTAGGTGAATTGGGTGGCATTCGACTACTGAAAAATTTTCATTTTCAATTTTCAAAACCCTTAATATTTGTGATTTTACAAAAATTCACCACTAAATTTTTCCCTAATTGGGAGATAGATGCATCAATGAATTCCCCCCAACAAGTAAGTGCTCTGACCAACTTTTCATTTTTCATAGAGTAGTCTCCTACATTCACCATTTACTATAAGTTAGCTTAGTATTTTATGCACATGTTATGTTAGGATATTGTATTTGAGGTCTTCATTTCATGTTGCATGTTTTACTTTGGTTAGCATAGAATTTGCATGCTTATTTTGTTCATAATCTCCTCCATAGTGATGATACCTCCATAGGGTTCCTTTCTCTTATTCAAATTAGGGCCTTGGAAAATTTAGGTTGTTCTAGTGTAAGGGTTACTTCCCTTGGGGTATGTGATCATAGCGGTCCCTGTACACCCTTTAATTCTACTTGTTTATGTTTCAGTCTTAGTATGTCCCTTACTCATTGCCTCAATACCCTATTTGAATAGATGATAAGAGTGCATGGTGTCTAGACACATTTTTTCCTGCCATACAACAACCACTAACAACATGTAATAAATGAAAGTGTTGGACTAGATTTTCAGAGTCATAATAACCAATCATACTAATTTGGGTTATCATACATATAAGAGAGAATTCTCCAACTATCTAGGAAACAACTCCACTCAAATTAAACAATTTGTTCTAACAACTTATACAACATATTAACAACCTTATGATGAGTTATTATTTATAACTCATTATTAACTCACCCTATATGAATATTACATTTACAAAACTTAATTACTCATAAAAATATAATGTGAGACACTAATTTCCTAACATTCCCCCCTTAGTGCAAACATGGGGAACACCTTCTTTTGTACTTACACATGTTCATCATCTGGTTATTTGCACAGGATGATCACAAACTTGACGAATGGTTTTACAAATGGTTGACCACAAACCAAAAATGGTGGTTTTACATTTTGAGTACCACAAACCAAAAGGTGATGGTTTTGTAAATAGTTTACCAACAACCAAAAGTGGTGGTTTTGCAAGTGGTTTACCACAAACCAAAAATGATTTTTTTACAAGTGGTTTACCTGGAACCACATCATGATGTACCAAGTACTATTATTATCCCTCATCAATATCTAACCACACGGAATAATATAGGAAATTATGTAGTCGAGAGTTGATCTATATGGATGATGGATGTGGTGCCCCGGCCCCATCTCTCCTCGAAAACCTCCACCTACATCTCCATTCAAAATTCTTGACCTACTATTGGCCAAACTTATTCTCATCAAACACGAAAAAAACTCACACAATGGAAATGGAACATTTGGATCATATTCCCCCCTTAATGTGAAATTTCCACTTATTGAAACAGGAACAACTGAAATATGAATCACACTAAAACTAGAACTCTGAAACATAGCGGAAATCACATTGCAAATACTAAAAGTAAACAAAAAACGCACATGTCACCAAACTGTTGACGTGGTTCCGTCATTGGCAGTTGACGAGACACTGTTGGTTGACCTTTAACCTCCATTTTCCTTCGTCCTCAAGTTTCAAGTTGCTAGCTCATCCGAATTTGAATTGAGGCTCTATTACATGCCTAAATAGAATGTTGTATTCAACCAAAAATTCATTTATAAGTCATTTTTAAAAATTATTCATACTTTTAAAATGAATCAATTTTTACACTATGACCCTATTACGACGGTATACATGAATGACTATTTTGACCTGGATAATTATATTTGACAATGACAATAGTTTAGAATGATGATGCACAATTTTTATACTAAGAAAATATAAATATAGAGAATACTAATAGTTTAATTAGATGACATAACTATAGGCAATACAAACTCTTTGAAGACCAACACATTAGTGACTATGATTAACTAGATTAATTTTTTTTACTCAATGAAAATAATACTTAACACGAGACTGCTAAATGGTGAATTATTATAAAATAATAAAAAAATAATGTAATGCTTATATTACAATAAAAAAATATAAACTAAACCTAAATACATATCCTTGATAGCAAAATTACAAGATCTGTTTATTTGCAAAAACTGTTGTATGTCACCATCGATTAGTTTGAGGACAAGTGGAATGAATTTTTCACAAAAAGAGAAACCACAGTACATGGAGACCACAATAAATGATCGAAGATTTGTAAGAGACAACTAATTGATGAACCATATTCAATGTACGTAATGTATGTGGTGGATGAGCTCAAGGATGTTGATGAGCATGTTATATTCAAAACATGATACATACTTATCAACTACATAATGACTGATTCTCGAGACTGATGATGACATTTTGTAGATTGAATTCACACATATATCCAATTTTAATGCACATAGGCAACAATATTACCATAAAATGTTCTAAAATGATTTGATAGGTTGCATGCATTCTTAAAAGGTAAGACATGGTAGTCTTTGGATTTATGGTGATCTGAGCAGATCGTAAACCCTACACTTGGAGATTGGAAATTGAAGAACTGGTGATCCACTCATAGGTTTTTGACTGTAAGAACAGTAAAGAAATCCTCATGGAAATTTCTATAAAGAATCTCATCTTGGATTATCTAGCTCTGATACCACTGAAAGTGTTGGACCAAATTTGCAGAGTAAGAATAATCAATCATATTCATTCAGGAGATCATACATATAGGAGATACTTCTCCTACTATCTAGGAAACAACTCCACTCATATTAAACAAGATGTTATAATAAAGTGTACAACATATTAAAAACCTTATGATTAGTTTTTATTTACAACTCATTATTAACTCACCCTAAATGAATATTACAATTACAAAAATTAATTACCCATACAAATATAATGTGAGGCACTAATTTCCTAACAATAAATACATGTAAATCTACCCAAATCTCAGCCAAATACACCTGTTGACATCATTTTTCTTGTGGAAGAAGGAAAGAGGACAAATCCCATGAAATATGGGTGGTTGAGGTTACTAGATGTGTGCATTAATGACCAAAATCACATTTTCAAATTTTCACCTAGCAAATCCATCCGAAATTTAATTTTAAAAGTCCTAGATTGTATCCCACGTTAAGAGCTTTCCAACAAGACCAGGGACGCATGATTTTAAGATCTATGGAAGAATTTTTGGTAATTTGAATTTTTGTAGTGTAAGAGGAACACACAAGACATGTGGCATGATTTTATTGGTCATGGGAATTGGTTGTTTGTCTGTTGGTTTGTCTTTTCCACGTGTCGCGCATTCATTCACCATAAATATTTATAGCACGACTAGTGATTTTTAATTTTTCATGTGAGGTGCACTTTATCTGACATGTCCCTAGATTAAGACAAGTGGCACACTTTGATTGAGATGGAGGCTACTGCCTTATGTGTATGTGTAAGAGTGGTATCACGGGAATAAAGAATGTAGAAGTTTGTCATTGTGCACGCGAGGGGGTGGAGGGAGGCTAGGAAGAAGGAAAGGCACATATTTTTCTAGGCCATGCAAGTATGCAAGGAGGAACAAAATATTAGAAAGGTGGCGCACAAAAATTCGAAATAAAAAAGCAAGAAGAAAATGGGAAGCACGCAAATAAAGTATGTGTGCGCGAGGGAAAATACGGTCGAAGAGCACAAAATAAAATGAGTGCACACGCGAAAATGTGCAGGAGTCGGGAAGAAAGCGGCATGTTTGCGGGAGTCATGCCGGGGATTTCCAAAATTGGAAGGCTGTGTGTGATAGATTTCACAACAGGCGGGGAAGAGGAAGAGGAAGAGGAAGAAATGCGTAGAGGAGTGTGCACAAGGGGAAAAAGAGGGAGATAGAAGGAGGAAACATAAAAGTGCATGCACCAGCCACGCGTAACTTGCAAACATGTATCTAGAGCCGACAGAGAACTGCAAGTTTCCTAAATAACCAAGATGGTTATTTTGGATAATAGGAACACTTACCAAACATCTCTCCTTCCCCAATCAATTTCCTCTTGGAAACACTCACTTCTCCCAGTCGTGCAAAGATAATATTTTTGGGCATCCATCAATCGTATTGAAAAGGATATTTCAGACTTGTAGTTTCCAGATCGTGAAAGACATGTATGCAAAAGGATGACGCATAAAAAGGCACATAAACTATTTGAAAATGTCTCATGCAATGTTAGGGTTGCAATATATACAAAAGTAATTCGCTAAGGGGTACTTAAAACTTCAAAAAAGAATGGTGATAGGTGCAAGTTTGTTCCTCTTCCTATCCCAACAATTCTCATGCTAGTGTTCTGAATGGGAATTTTCAGGTGATGTATTTACTAGTTCTTTGTTGGAGTTGTATGCAAAATGTGGATGCATACCAAAAGCATATAAATTTCTTTTTTTTTTAATTTATTCATTATTTGTTGTCTTCTTTAAAAAAATTGAATACCATGGGCGTATGGATATAAAATGAAATTCTACCATGATTAACATGTATGTAAAAGATAGAGCATAAAATCCTCAGGGAATGTTTGATAAAATATACCGAAAGGAATGTGGATGGCTACACAAGGCGCACAAACTATTTGACAGAATGTGTTGGAGAAATATAGTCTCATGGAGGCATATTTAGGGAAAATGTGTCCTATTGTAGTGAATTTTTTCCATGTAATATCATTTTATTTTATTACTCTTTATTTCCACTCAGGCTTGTGGAGGGGGACATGTAGATGCTCCAATGGGTTGGAGCTCAATTTTTCCAACATATTCTCTTCCTATGCATGAAATGGGTTTGTTGAAAATTACTTGGGACCTTAAGAAATATGTTAACAGGTTTGAGCCAAGTCCCCACAACCTGTGACATGCCTTTTCTAACTAACAGCGAATGGAATTACATTGTTTCTTTATTTCTTTCTATATTTTTGAAAGGAGGAGAGCCTAGGAAAACACATGAACTATTTGAACAAATTCCTTGAAGGAATGTGTCCTCATAATGCATGCCAAATGTCTTATAGAATGCCTCAAATATATGTGGTTTCATGGAATTTGTTGATTACAAGATAGGCACAATACATTTTTGTTGAAATAGTTTTAGAAACTTTCCAAGAAAATACAAAGATTAGGGTAAATCTAAACTTCCACAACAGTTTCCAGCATACTCCCCGCCTGTACCAAGTTTGGAAGATTTGATTAAGAGATGGACATCTAGCGAAGCACAATGGATAAAGGGAATTTCTTCAAACATTACAACTGCAACAACCCTGATAGACATGCATGCAAAATGGAGAATCTTTTCTAAACACATGCAAACCATATGATGAAATACCTCTTTGAGATGTGGAACTGAGATCCACAACCTTGACCATTTCTACTTCCCTAGGTCTGGATATTCATCCTTTCTCATAAATTTAGCTTTCATAACTTGCATCTATAATTTTTGGGTTGAGTAAAAAATGAACAATTACTTTAAAACATTTAATTTTCTACCGGGTGAATCATTTCAAATTTAAAATCATACCAATTAAACCTACCACAAAATACCTCCTTTTGATGTCATTATAATCCATTTCCATTGTGAACCAAATAAATTGACTCAAAATATTGCTCATGCATTTACCATTTGTGAGAGCCAATCACAGAGGAAAAAAGAGAGAAGAGGTTACCTCTGAAGGTCATAATAACCCCCTACAAATAAGAAAAACACCTCTCGAGATCGACGTGCAAAGATTTCCTCTTAAACTCATTTCCTAAACTTAACTGATGTAACTCCTTGTTGTACGAGGTTTTCATCCCAACCTTGAAACACTGTCAAAAAAACATCGACCATGTTTTTCTAAGTGGTTCTTGAGGATAATTCTTTGAATTTATTGTTAGAGACAATTGCACGAAAACAACAAAATCCCTCCAAAACCACCTTGGTTTTATTACCCATGTTCCCTGAAAATGAGATGTAAAACCTCTAACATCTTCTTTATCATACACGGAATCATGTTTTATGGTTCATTTGAACCTTACTCTCAAAAGACACACTTTTGAGTAACCATTTCATGGCCAACTTGGCTTAGGTATTTATTGGGTAGCAATTAAATTTACCCAAGTTACCCTGGAAAAATACTCCTTGTTTGAGCATCGTTTATCAGTTTTGGTTAGTGTTTAATCCTTGTGTTTCTCTATTTAGTCAAGAAGAAGATGGGACTTTGAAACATTCCATTTGGATTTTCCACACCCTTATGGTAGGCCACTTTTGGAGGACACTTATCCTCAATTGGTGAAGGACAAACAACCAAATTTAGCCAACTAGCTCTAGAAATTCGCATCTAGTTTGATCTCCACTTATCGGTTTTGAAATCTATATTTTTTTCTCAATATTCGTGATATATTAGAGAGTGAATTGAAGGAATTAAACCCCTCATTATGATGTTGGGTGGTGTTTTTGTGGGCCCATTCTATGGCCACTTTGACCAATTTACACAGCAACACAATATGAGGCCATATATCCATGTTGACCCTCTAAAGACTGTGTTAGGGATAAGACTAGTATAGTGGTTGATTACGTGCATATGGACTAAAAATACGTTGTTCGAAGACTGTAAATAGATGGTTGATGAAATTTTATATTTGTGTGATGTGACATGTCCTTAACCTCCCTTGTGACCAAAGAAAAAGTATATGTATTGGAAACTGTAATCTACTATGATATATATTTTCGTATATGTTTACTTTACATAACACTTGATATGATACTTGTTCACCCCTTTGCTTGTGCAAAAAAAGAAATGTTTAATCTCTCTACTCTTCCTTTCTATCTCATAAATTTGAATTGAAATAATGCTCCAAAAAAATGTAAATTAATTATTTTATTTTTTATATCCTTTAAAAAAATAGCATGACGATAGCATGTTAGAGGGAGGGTGGATCCATGCTGGATATTTTCACTAACCCATGCTCACATGGTTTTGGAGGATATAAGAAGATGGTGAAATGGCATGGTTGTAATTTATTTTGAGTATTACTGTAATTTTTATATGTTATTGAAAAATAAGGGGAGAAAATATGCATTGATATGTTTACAATAAAGTTTCATTGCACGATTTGCTTCCAAAAAAATATTGTCCCTATCATGCATGAAGTTTTAATAAACTTATAGTTTCTCTTTGATATTGAGTTTAATGAATTAGCCTAATAATACTAAATTATATTCTTGATGTCATTTGTATCTATGTTGAGAAACCTACATCATGTATGGTAGAAAGGAGTGTCTCTATATGAATTAAAATGAAATTGTTAGCATTTCAGGGTGTTAAGAAAATGAACATGTGGTGATGGGTGTTGACTCAATTTTAGAGTATGTATTGTTAAGTGGGTAGATGTATATGCTATTTATAAATTAATTGATCTTTATAGTGTGCTCCGATGTGAAAATTAATATATGAACCTCTTGTGTCTGTTGCATTAATTACCTTGGAATTGTAAGAAAGAAAAATAAAAAAGGCCAACCTTAGAGATTTTTTTTTTATGGATTACCCCTCTTGTGTTATCACCTTAATGACGTAGAAAAATAATATTTTAGGATGATCCTACTTCCTTTAGTCAATGACACCTCATAGCTTAAGGTAAATAAGAGTCCAAATTCAGAATTTCATAATAGCATGTATGCATAGTTCATTGTTGCAAAACCCCTGATAGGAACAATAATGGTGAAACACTATCTTGAGTATGTGGATTTCTTCTCAGTAATATTATTTGTGCATGTGGATAGTAATAAAATGATAATTATTTGTGCCATCCTCTTACTAGTGATGTATTCACCCTAGAAAACCCTTATCATGATAAGAAAAGACTTAAGATTATTACCATTTGTTTACCTATTTTTACTTGGCAAAAATCCTCGCATGATCATGTCCATAACTTAGATACATTCATGTGAGGAAATGGCTACACTATGTGTACCCTATCACATTAGGTGTGAGTACAGTCATTTTCCCTAGGCATTGTAATTATAGTCTCCTCTTGAACAAGTTATCCTTCATATGCGTGTTGTCCTTGGTGCTATAACAGGTAGCCAAAGCCTTATGAATATTATTGGGGTTTCTTTACCTTAAATATATATATATATATATATATATATATATATATATATATATAAAGAGATGTAAATGACATAAGTGCAACCCGTGTCATAGGTTACCTATGTATGAAACTATATAGTTGAAGCCCTTATTCTTGTAGTCTCTAGTTTCACTCAAACTTTGTGCGTGTTTACACCTCATTCAGAAATATTTGAATGTTCACCCAAAGCGTGTGTAGTTACCAGACCTCTCCTTTGTGTTTTTCAGTAGGGATTTAACATGCATGTTCATCATGTTATTAAGTAATCAACTATTTATCCATAGATAATCATTCTAACCACAGTATCTTAGAAACACATATAATAAGGGAAAGACTTAATCCATGTAAACTAGAATTAATACCAAGTGCACTATTAATTTACCATATTTAGAACCATGAAAAATTAATATACAACCACAAGTATTCATTGGTAACAATAAGAAACTACATAATAGAAAGGTGATACACAATCATTACATAAGTATTTAGGACCATGTGCATAACCATCATGTTAAATCAAATCATCATAACACTATATGCATACATGATTACTAATAAAAGCATACATAAAATATAGATATATGGGTGGGGACTTTTCCTTCACTACTCATGCACTCTTCTAATAATAGGCATGCTCACAAAAATAGCTTGCATGCTTTATTTCCTAAAAATAACCATATGTACAAATATTGCATGCTTTTACAACTTTTGCTAATAATATATTAATCCTAAATATAAGACTTGTTTTAATCCTATTATTAACCTCCTCCATGTGTGTTTCTACATGTTCTTTTCCCGCTTGCTTGGTTTGTACTCCAAGTCTATTTTTATCTCGATCTAGAAAATTGGCTGAGTCATTGCTTTATTCCTTATTTGTGTAGAGTCCTATGCACTACCCTGTTCAAAATCTATGTGTGCCCTTCTGCATGCTATACTTCTTATTTTACACATGTGTATTCCTGCATGTAAGCCTCTACACTTCTTGGGTACTTAGTCAATTTATCTTATCAACATTACCCCAAACTAGGTATGTTGTCCATCCTTAGAAACATTATTCTAAACAATATCCCATGTTAAATGAAAGAATAAATAATGTGTAGGCACAAATAATAATGGCGTATACTAAATGAATCAAAGAATATCTAAGTGCGCACTGATCTCTACTCTTGAATTGGTTGTAGAAGTTCAGGGGTCAACTCCTCATTTAGGATGCTCTCTAGCTCTTCCCATTCTACTAGCACTTTGGTTGTTGTATCTGGAATCATCCCAACTGCTTCCAACATCTTCTCAGGGGTCACATCCTCTCCTTTCTACTTTATCTCCCTTATAACTCTGTCTAGGCCCTATATCAATCCTTCCATGTCATCCATCCTCACAATGAGGGACAGGAGCTCCTTAACCCTTGTTCTCATATGTTTCCTTAACTATTTTCAAGGCATCTCACTTATGTGCAATGTCTCCTAAAATTTCCTCATGTCTAAGCTTTCCCTCCTTCTTAAGGATGGGGTAAAGGACTTTACATTTATCAAAATCCCATCCTTTTTTCTTTAGTACATCCTTCATTGTCTAGCACAACACCTCATATTCTACAATATTGGGTATTATCATCCTCTTATTCATTTCTTTTTCAGAAGCTAAGTATTCTTGTGATTTTCCCTACACATTCAGATTCTCTTGAAAAATTATTTTGAATAGATCTTCCAAATAATGTATCACCAAGGGGTAATCTTCCTTAGTTTTGTCCTCAAACTTGGGGTGTGCTATCATGATTCTCATCTGTAATATGGATGGCCATGTCAAGGACATACTTGGCATGATTTTATGCCTTCTCATTTTCCTCTGTAAGTCATTGAATCTCATGCCCCTTATCCTTTTTATCTTCAAGAAATACTCATATGGTGGACCCCTTGTCCATTTTTCTTTGAGATAATTCTACCGCTATCTTATTCAAATCATTTATAGCTTGCTCGTCAGTAAGTTTTGGTGTCTTCACTATCAAAATTTCCCTTGGCACCTTCTTCATTTTTTTTAGCAAAATCCTCTTCAGTGATCTCAAATTCAGGCTTGTCCATGTGAGTATGCATACTCCATGAGAGCATCTTTCTTGTGTGTATGGATGCATCTTTGAGGTTGATCACTTCCCATCTATAGAGGCTTTTTGTTATTACTAAACTTTGAAATCTCATGTGTAACACCTTTAATTGATCATCAATATAGCTTACTTACGGTGTGTGCATGACCTCATATTTCTTCCTCCTTCTACTAGTGCATTCTTCATGTTGGTATGTGATGCTCAATATGGGTGTGCACACTAGATCCATTTCCACTTGAAAATACTTCATCCCTTATCAATGTTCCATTTCCCATTCCTTCCTTTTATTCCTCAGGATTTCCTCCATGCACCTCTATATTAAGGTGGACATTATCATTCTTGTATTTTTCTTCCTCCACATTCTAGGCGGTTTAGAAGTTCTTGTTATTTTACTTCTACCTCCCATGTAATATATTATGTTACTTATTCCTCATCATTATCACCTTCGTGCACTATCCTTTTCCTCTTATTCTTCTTTTATAGAATTGGTTTGGGTGGGGTGACTCTTGGTGACTTCCTCATAGGTTCTAATGTCTCTATGCCACTATCCATTTCCTCACGTGTTCTCTTAAAATTCCTTCTGTGGCTTTGATCAAGTGTGGATTTATTCTCTTTTTCAGCCTCCTCCTCATTCTCACTCTTTTCCTTTTCTTCTGACTGACAGGGAGGCATATCCTCATGAGCTCGCTTTATCCCAATTATCTATGTACCTTTTGGTGGTTTTGGGATATTTATTCCATATTCAATACACTTTCCATTGATTAAATTGGGATTCAAGTGTATATATATATATATATATATCTTTGTTGCTTTGTCATTACTAATATCCAAGGTCATGGAGTTAATATTGATATCATATGATGTCATAGTTTCTATATATGTTGGATTTCCATGGTATACATATGTTTTATGCAACATATGTTAATCACAATCCACCTTGTCAGCATCAAACCTTATCTTGCATGCATTTGAAAACATGTTCATGGATGCGTAGAAATATCTTGTTGTAAACACATATGGAAGCTTACACCACAAGATATTTGTACCGGTCTTCATGTAAAATCTTCCGAGGAAAAAATGTTGCCACATTAAAAACTTTTATTTCCCCTCCAAAATTGAGGGCAACTCTCTTGGGATGTACCACTCATGTTCGAATGCTTTGCACATTCACCTATACCACCTGTCCACCCATAAGTTATAGGAATTTTTTATTGTGTCGCAGGTGTATTCTATAAATATATTTTTAGGGGATTTAATATTCAGAGGGTACTTCCACATATTTTCATTTGGGCTATCTAGAACTCCAATTTCTAATACGAAAAAATGAAAGGAGGAATTTTTCCCCATGTTATCATGTCACTTGCGTGCGCTTCCTCTATGATCCCTTCTACAATGAAGGAGCAATGTTATACACGGTCCATCCGGCCATCTTTTTCACAATGTGGAGCCATCTTCTATTCACTTAGTTCCATCTCTCGTGCACTCCTAAATTCATAACCATACACATGGTAACTCTCACAATTGGGTTAGGAAGCTTGAAAATATCCATCATGCACCCACCTCTTTGATACTTCAGTGCAACAAAAAGTAACCTCTACTCCCACTTCATCATCCAAACCTATCTCTTTCTTTTCACCCAAACTATGTAATGCAGTGACTCTTCGCGATAATTGAAGACCTCATGGACCGACGACATTAGCCATTGATAGAGGTGCTCATGCTTTTCAAAGTAATTTATCTCATAAATTTGAAGGAATATTGTGCCCTGAAATACATGGTACCCTTTATCATCATAAATTGGATTCCCATCTGCAGTCCTCTCATTTTTCTTCTATATTAATTCATTCTCTATCTCATGCTTGTTTGAGTCTAAGAGATGATTATAATCATTAACTTTACATTTTTTGATGTGGGATTCCTAGATATGTTCCATAATAACACCCCTCTCGATACTTCATTTCTGAGTATCATTCTTCTGGTGCTTCTTCTACCTCAACCTCCTTTTATTTTCCCTTTCCTTTTCTCTTAGATGCCATTGTGGATACCTTTCTAGGTGTCAGTTCTTCTTCTACATAGCGTTTACTTCACAACTTGAAATATTATGTTCCCTAGGTGCTTAATAACCTTATACTCAATTGTTTGTGAAAAAACACTTTTCTCTATTCACCCTCCTTGATCTCATACACTTTTTGTTGTCAAAAAAATTTGTTCCCTAACTCAAATTTGGGCCCTAGATCAAATTTTTGTTCCTATTTTTATACAAACCCTAGCTTATAAACCCTATTCTTAAAATATCAAATATCCATGCATTTTATTAAGCTTCAAAATTCCACTTGAAGGAGATCCACAACCAGATCTTATATTTTCCAAAATTGGGTTGCCTATATTTCTCAAGATTCATCATGATTTCACACAAATTCACACATATTCAAACTCCTCAAAAATCAAGTTCTTCACAAGGAAAGGTAAAAAATGAACCCTCTTCAACACCCCTTTTATAGATTTCCAAAAAAAAATCTTCGTTTATTTTTCCTCACCTACCACCATACAACATCTTTAACTATGTTTTTTTTGCTTTCTCTATGTTTTTTTCTATGCTTTCTTCCATACGCTATAGTGGTAACCTTCTGGTTGCACTTCTAATTTCCATGCCGCAAAAATCCTCATGTTCACTTTCCTATTTTGTAATAGATCTTCCTTTGCACCTTATACCAAGTAGTCAATCCTGCTGCTACCTACCTTGTGTTACACTGCATGGCATCTTACTCGTGTGGTCTCCAATCTAAGCAATTCTTCACGAGCACCAACATTCTTAGCACATATTACACATTTTTCCTTTTGCTTGTGCCCACCTTTTAAATAACATCCCACCTTTCCACTATCACATGTACACCTACACCAACTTTCTCATGTGGGCACTCCTATTTCACCCTATACTAAATTCATACATAGTCCTCTACACATCATCTCAATAAGTAGTAATCAGATTCCTGTGTGTAAGATCAATTATTAAAACATTACAAGAAAAGTAAAAATAATACATGAAATAAAATCTAATCTAAGTGGCAATATTTCCTTATTACAAACACCAAGAATATTATTTATAGTAGGGATTCGAACCTAATCCCATTAAATTAACCAGGAAACATAGTGCCATCTAGTTCCTACAATTGACATGCACATGATTCAAGTATCTTGGTTACTATAAAAGGTCATAACCAATACACTTTCAATTTTCCTTGGTGGCATGAAAACTTGGAGTCAAAGAGAAATATTTTTCTTTCCAACTGTAAATGAATTTATTTTTATGTGTCTATTATGACAAGACTTCTGTCATACCTTCTCAGTCATCTAGCTCTAATGTGCAATGACATTTCACTCATCTAGTTGCATTAGTTTCTCAATGTGCTCTTCCACATCCTTTTGATCTGAAAAACCTCATGTGCACCCAATACACAGGGATGGTAGCAAGAACTCCACTGGTAGTATTGTCTCTGTGCCAAACACCAAATAAAAGGATGTTTCCTTGTTCAACCTTTTATATGTGGTCCTATAATCCCAAAGTATATTTCATACCTTATCATCCCAATCTTTTCTTCCAAAATCATAAATATTCATCAAATTTTTTCCCAAAATCTTGTTGAAATATTCTGCAGTACCATTAGCTTGAGGGTGATATGGGGTATTTTTATGGTGTGCTACCATAAACTCTACTAACAAGATTTGGATAATCTCATTCATGAAATGAGTGCATCTATCAGTATTCAAGCTTAATGGACACCTATACATGCTAATGACATTTTCCCAAAGGAACCTTGTTATTGTGGCTACAGTGTAATCCTTCGTAAGTGCATCCTCTTCCCCCTTGGTCAAATAATTTGTACATGTAATTATGTAGTGCGCTCTAGCCTTAGATGTATGTGGTGTAATAGGCCCTACAAAGTCAATATCCCACTTCTCAAAATGTTTTATACTCGCAATAGGTCTCATGGGCATCTCATCCCTACTCTCAAGCTTCCCAACTCTTTGGAAAGGTTCACATGTTTTAACAAATGCCTTATTATCCTTATACAAAGTCTACCTCAAAGTTCAACTAGAATGATATTGCATGTAGTCTCATCCCCTACATTATTTCTTATGTAATACCTTCATGAGCTTCCTCCATAATGGCTTCATGCTCATGCTCTAAAACACACCGGCGTAAGACTTCATCTATACCCATTTTATATAAGTACCCTTCAATCAATTGATATGGCATGGCTCAAATAGTCAATTGCTTATTTTATAATGTTTTCATTCCTTTTGGTGCAAGTACAATGTGAAAAAAATATTGTTATGTCCTCCAAATCAGTGGGAAAGTAATTCAACCTAAACAACTATGCATTATGAATTGTATCCCTAATACTCTATGTGTCCTCCCCATAAGTGATCCTCGATAAGTGATCAACCCCCTAAATTTCTCTTACTTGGAATTTACAAAAAACTGTGAAATCAAACTTCTGAAAAAGGAGTATCCACTGACAGATGTGCCCTTGTTAAAACAGGATTGTTGACCAAATATTTCATTGTCATGTGATCTGTATGAAATAAGAATACAATAGCCAACAAGTATTGTCAAAATTTATGAAGTGCATAGATCATAGACAATTCCTTGTGCTTTGTTGTAGTATAATTATGCTATATTGGTATCAAATTCCTACTTACAAATAATATGGGATGATCTATGTGTTACCCTCTTCATGTTACGCCAAGACTACACCAATCATCACACCAGAGGCATCAACATGTACATAAAAAGGTTTTCCCCATGAAGGAAAGTGTAAGATTGGTGCAACAGTAAACTTCTCCTTTAGTGTCTCAAATTCCTATTATTGCGTGTCACCCTAATAAAATTTTCCTTTAGCCTTGAGAAACTCCTTCCAGTGAGCACAATAATCTATTCATATCCCTTCGATAAATTTTTTGTAGTAACCCAGTATGCCCCAAAAATCCATGTGCACACTTCACTTTGGTTGGTAGGTTCTTCTATGATCCCAAAATTAGTGTTATCTTTACTGGGGTCTACCAACAATCTCGTCCTTGTAAATTATATGCCCATGAAAAGTGCCAAAACGGGTGTAGCAAAAGATACACTTTTTAATGTTCAAGAGAAATGTATCAACATATTTACATCTCTCAAAACATCAGTCTGGAGATCATCACATTGATCCTTAACCAAATGTCATAAATAGTCCAATCATCAAGATAATACCTATAAAAACTTGTGAATGAAATCATTAAAAATCTTGCACAACTGATACAGTGATAATACATCAGACGCATTCTTTAATCCAAATTACATAACAATGTATGTCAAATATTTCCCCATTTAGTGGTGAAATGTGGTATCTTCCTGATTCCTTTCATGTAATGCACACCTGATGATATCCTACATAACCCATATATGAAAGGAGTAAATTTCATGCCCTGTAACTGCCCTCAAGGATTTCTTTCTGTGAATGGAGTAGGAAAAGGATCTATAACACATGATATCATTAAGTTCCCTGGTAATTTACACATATTTTGATCTCCCCATCCTCTCTTGATGCTAATAAGCATAGGGATAACGCATTCAGAGTCCTAAATTTGTTTCATTGATTCCTAGAACTTAAGCATCTTATCTATCTCTTCTTTCACCTTCACGTGCAATTTCGGATTCATGTTGTAAGGCCTCTTCCTAACTGGATGCACACCTTATTTAAGATTAATATTAATTTCTCCCAATGAGGTGTGTACTCCCTTAAACTCATGATAACCTCGTGGGAACAAATCCTAGAATTTTTGTAAGATCTCAATGATCTTTTCTACCTCTTATCTCTGACCAATGATCACTAATAATGGCCTACTTTGGGTACATACTTAGTACCAATGTTTACCTTCTTTTTATTTATGGGTAGCATGGTACACATGTGAATTTTCATATGTAGTTTCAATTACTTCATGCACACCTTCTATATGGCTAATAACTCTAAACTTATCATATCTCTTCATCGTCAATGAGGTACACCATTTTATATTTCTCCTTCTCCCTTCTAGGATGCGGCCCATTTACATATCTCCTATATCTCCTCTAGTATGCAGGTGCATGCCTTAGAGATCAGGTTCATCTAAGAAAATTGAGATTATGAGCTATCCTCTACTTTAGCACGTTATCCCCCAATGCGATGCACTTCATAATCTATAAGGCTTCATGGACTAGAAGGTTTATTAGAAAATATAATCAAATAGTATGAAGCATACTTTCAGTCGTATCTTAGCTATCTTTTTATTCTCTTTCTTGAGCTTAGCATGTACATACCATACCCATGTGTGTGCACATCCATGCAAAGTGGAGTAGAACTTATGTACCCATAGAGATGGGGGTAACACCTCCTAGGCCTTGTGCCCATTGGATCTCATAGTAATGAATGTGTACTTAAGAAAGATTCTTCACTTAATACTCATACATAAGTGTAGGCACATTGCTATCGAGTGAACCTTGTTCAAAAGGTGATTCTCACTTCTTTGCAAGACCAATAAGTTAACTCTATGTGTGTCTCCCACTAGCTGCACTATTGTATCTGTGTACATTGTATAAACCAACATGTTCCTTCAATCACCTTATTTCTTCCAATATTCCTCCATAATGCATGTAAGAAAGATTCCATGATTATCCTCAATAGTATATTTAGGTAATTGAAATTCTTCCCATGCGCTTGACCATGTGTGGTCCTAGATCATTCTAGTTAATATCCCCTTCATTTCACACCTGACCATCTCATATGTTCACATGGACTAGTTATCACAAGAAAAACCTAGTGGTGCCGTTAACTAACTCCACATGTATCCCACTGAACAGTATGCCTTCCTTAGATGTTTCCATAATCTCAGGTTCTCAGCACCAGTGTGTGCATAAATCCTATTGATATCTTCTTCACTCAAAGGATTGACATATTTGTAGCATATCTTTCCTCATCCAGAGGTATAATCACATGTTCATCCTTATTCTTGAAGCTGATGTATCCCTTATTGAAACATGGATCAACATTATTCGCATAATACCAAGGATGTCCAAGTAGTGCTAGAAAGTTGTCTGCTTCAACAAGCTCCAATACCTCAAAGTCTCTAGTAAAATTGGATCCTTGAATTGTAATGGAAACATCCTTTAAGACCTCACTAGGAATAGCCCTCATCTTGTTCACCATATACAACACATTTGAATATGGCTACAATGCTAGTCTCCCCATTTGATTCCATGCATACAAATTCAACACATTCACCTCAACACCTGTATCTATCATAATATTTCTTACCAACCACCCCTCAAGCACTGCATCCAACATTATTTCCTTGTCATACTCATGGTTATGTAGTGGTAATTTACATGTAGTATATGCCACTCGCACTCAAATCCAACACATGGAACCTTTTCAAGCATCCATTCTCCTAGTAGTAGGATGATATTATCCTAGTGTAACATCTTACATAACTCTTTCAAATCTTCCATGACATTATGAGGGAGCTACACATTTTTCACATGCTCCCACGTGCACACCTACTCCTTAAAGCACTGCATCTCACCCTACAACTCTCTAATGGCTATCATAGTCTCATGATAGACCTCTTTCTTATGAGATGCATCTGGATACTTGTCATGTGTCAATTCTTCTCTCCCAGTGAGTGGCTTGGACTTAAGAGGCATGTGCGTGCATGTTGCCTCGATGTGTGTAGTATACAACATGGATTTTAACTCAGGATTAGGTGTCTTTTTATACATCCACTGATCAGTATTTGTGTGCTGCACCTTGATTATCCTCGCGCCCTTATCCTTCTTTTTTTTCTTACACTTGTTCTCATACAAGTCAGGGTAATCCTCAATATTATGTTACTTTCCATAGTATACACACACTATATTATGGGGACAATCGAACTGGTAATTATCAGGGGACCCATAAGTATAACAAGACCTACACATAAATATACTTCTAACACCATGACCCCTACTCCTATATCCTCCACAAAATCCACCTCCTCCATTATTACATTCTTCAGAAGGTTGATCTTCCTCCACTTGAGAACTACTTGCCACCATGGTCTGTCATAATATAGTATAACATGACTCATAAATTTGATCTATTAACCAGTAATCCTTTATATCATCCATGTGTGCATCAAAAATATTACACCACATAGATATATTCTTCATCACCATGTGTTGCAAATAGGATAGTTTCAGACATCATGATTCTTACGACAGATCTCATAAGACTATAACAGTGCGCGCATCGTCTTGTGTAGGAATCTATCCTTAGTATTTCCTTCTATTGGCATGTTCTTCCAATACTCCCTATGAGTTTCATGACATGGACTAATTGCCTCTTGTAGATCCTAACTCTTGTGATTGTAGCAGAGATTAATGTTTGCAGGCACTGACGGGGGGTTAATCATTGTGGTTTAAAAGTTTTAAACCAATTCACATTTATTCAATCAATCAAACTTAACTATGTAAACCATGAAGAGTAGGAAAATTCAACCACGAGAAGGAAAGAGAGAAAAAACACACATGTACACATGAGGAGATAGAATTTGAGGTGTGAAACCCATAAGGGACAAAATCCCATTGAAACCAAGAACTAGGCTTAGGAAAAAAATGTCTTCCAAATGTTACATGATTTCATGTTTGAGCTTAAAATCAACTTGGAGATGCAACTCCAAAATTTTTGCCAAGAAACCATTGAGTATATGAAAAGATACTACTTATATGGAAGCTTCAACTCCAAAATTTAGTACAACATCAATTGGCCTTTAATAAGCTTCAACTTACAGAGAAGTAATAACTCCCCACATGTTGAGCTTTAAATCAGACTAATTTTGTGCCAAATATCCACTTGAATTTTTTTCTGCAAGAAACAACTTGCTATGAAGCTCACTCCTAAATCTTTAAGATACAACTCATACTTTGAACATATAAGACTTTGACCACCTTCTCCACTTGGTTGCATAAATCAATCTGATGTGATATTTGTTTCATCTCACCTTCTTTCTTCTCTTATCTTATGATTTTTTCATAGATTTAATACAATAAGAACCTTCTTATTTTCCCAAAACAAGAACTCATATATGCACTCTTTCAATAAATTTTTCATGCTAAAAAATTGAACTTAAATAAACAAGGAAGGATCCTAAACATGACTCTTGACATTTCATGTATTCTAACTCTTCACATTTTCTTTTTGAGAACTTGTACAAGGAACATGAAGATAACTTCAAGGGAAATTATCTATGGTAAGCATAATTGCAACTGAAAAATGACTTTCATACTCTCTGAAAACTCCATGTGTTATCAATATACCTTTGGGATCATGAATGTCATATAGAATCTTGCTAAGCTTCATTTGTAACTAACATTGGCTAACCAAACCTTTATCTAAATTTAATAAATCATTCATTTTTACATATTTTGACATGTAAAGTAATGAGTTCAGTTACTTAGGTGGAAAACATTTTGACATGTGTTACAAGAGGCTCTTGAGCTTCATTATGAGATATTCATATTTTCCTTCACTCGAACAAGGCTTTATAACTTCATTTATGCATCAACCATTACTTGGAAACATAACCAAAATCACATTTTTTTCAACAAGACTGGAATATGTCAACACTATTATGCACTTAAACCATTAAATACACTTCTTCAAACTACCTTTTTCTTCATATTTATCATACTTAACTACTTCAAAAACTTACTAAAGAAATTTGCATTCATTCAATCAACTTCAGACAAACAACAATGAGACTGGTTCTCATTTATACCATTGTCACATACTTCTAGTATGTTTACCCAATTCAAGATCAACCCAAGATTAATTGAGCCATGCCTTAACTTTTTGAAGCTTTGTATGAAATCCCAAGTCTTCAACTATAAAAAATGCATTAGTTTCACTTACAAAGCTGTACAAAAAAAATGAAACCCTCTCTTGATAGAACTTTCAAGATGAACTCAAATCACCCTTGATGAATCAACTTAAAACTTGAAGAATTTTTAAGGTGACTACTAGATTGAATTTTGTACATGTTTTAAAGAAATTTCACTAGTTCAAGCTCAAGTTATCTGAATTTCAAAAAAATCTGACTTATTTCACCCTCCTTCATCCTTAGGTCTTATTCACGAGCCACGTGTCATCTCCTAACTCTGCCACGTTCTTCCTTGATTGTGATGACTCTTTCTCCCTCGTTGTGGACCCGAAAATATCTTAACCTTGGCTCATTCTAGGGATTTTAGGTCCACCTGGAGTCATCTATCAAATATATGGTGGAATACTTCCATGTGTCCTCCTTCGATTATAAGATCATCATCAAGTGGTGCCATCTGCTTGGTCCACGTATCTCTTCCTTTCACTGACATATCTTTTGTCTCTCTTGCTTCAGACCCAAAATATTTCTTAAATACGACTAATTTTGGAGGGCTGAGTCCATGGGATGCCAAGTGCTTTCATATTACCTAGAATTCTAACACATAGTGCCTTCCTTCTCCATTGATATTTCACCAAATATCATCCCCTTATTCCACCATGTTTCTTTCTAACCATGCTGACTCTAATGCGGACCCTAAATACTATCAAATTTGGTTGATTTCGTAAACCTCACATCCATTGGGTGCATCTTCTTAAGAACTTTCTAGAAATCCAACATGTGTCCATTTGATGTCTTTGATTTTTATCATGTGTCACCTCCTACTAGTAGTCGATGGCCCTATCCTTGTAACTAATCAAATTTTTACATGTGGGAAGTCACAGAAATAAACATGTAGATAAAACACTCCCTACTACTAGTCATAATCTAGCATTTATCATGTGTTAAATTCCTATTCATCTAATCTATATGTATTTCATGGCTTCAAGAACATTCACAACCTGCTGCATTTCTTCATGAATATTAACATTTCACGATTCTATATCCCTCTACACTGAATTCATCCATTTATTCTTTATATTTAAAGCATCTATATCAATAACCTACTTATTTCTTTTAGCATCACATATCTTCAAGATTTTTCACATGTACCAGAAACCCTACATCCTTCAACACAACTAATCAATATGATTCCTAAGATAAGAACACCAACTATCTCCATACCTCAATGATATCCTATTTTTGACTATTTCTTCTTGTTTTTGTTATTGACGACATTATTAAATTTGGATGTCAAGACACATTTATTCACTCTAGGGTATACAAAAATTAAAAATATTTCTCAAAAAAACTTTGTGAGTACTTACGAGACATAAAGAGCTATCTGGAACACAAAAACTTTCTTCATGAAGGACCTAACACACTCATGTATGTACATGTTTTGTCTAAAACTATCCTTTATTTACTAGGCATATTTTCATGATTCATTTATACTGCTTCTTCATCCTTTACAACCTTGGAACAATCCCAAAATATTGTAGACCACTATTAGACACATATCTGCATGACATTTCACTCTTCTACCATCTCCCATTGTTGGTTTTTCATGAATCTAAATCTCCTTGATCCATCTCATTTTCTTGTGATTAATAGGCATGTTCTCACTCTATATTTACACTAGGTCTCCTTTAAGTATAGAATACCTTGATTTCTGTCTTTTTCATACCTTCACAAGGTTCCTACATCCTTCACATGCTTGGAGCACCATCTCATACATACCTGTAAAGAATCATACACCATGGCATGCCATCTTATTTTCTACTTTGAACACCAGGATATGACTTGGAGACCACTAATAAACTCTCCTCACACTTATGAAACAACTTTATGAATACTTTGGAAAAATTTTGTATTCATACCAAGAATTTACAAGATCACTACCAATAAACCTTCATGCCTCTAACTAAGATTCACTTCACCATTTAGACCTTTGTCATCAATTCCACTTGACATCAATGACACCACCAATGACCAGGATTTGAAACCTTTAACATCACATTATATACACCATATTCCACTGTGTGTTTCATGTCCTGAATAGTCATAGAGCTTCTCTAACTAATTTTCCATAACTATTTTTTGTGATTCCATAATTTCTCCATCGACATTATTTTCCTTGCAAATACTAGCACAAGTGTATCTTCCAATTGAAATGGGAAACTGGAATCCTACCTTATGTCATTTATTTTTAATCTTATGATAATACAATAATCGACAAACCAATTCTAACAAGACCCATTTATCAGCCGGGCATCTTCGTAATTTATTAGGAGCACCTAGGAAACCTAGAACCTTGATGTATGTACATGTTGGGAATTTGAGACATATGGCTCCCCATTCACTTACCTCCTTGAAATCTTCATCAGAAATTTTGTGATTGTACAAATTCTTATCAAAACAATAAAGGAAGATAGTAAAAAAATATCATTAACTCTGCGGAAATGTTTATTTCCTTCTTCCATTGTGAGTTGAGGATAAAACTCATAAATCTGTGAAATGCTCCTAACACCCTTTGTATTCAAACCATTAAATTCTCCCGTGGCATTTGCCACATAGATGAGGAAATAAATCATGAAGAATATTTTCGAAGCCAAGACATTGCCCAACTGAAAACAAATTGAACTACTAATATTTTCTCCCCATCTTATAAACTCCTTATGTTTCTTAATAGTAGTAATGTAAAGAAACATCCACTCTTGAAATTCTCTTACTGAAGCAAGACCTAAAACTGTTCTCAAAAGCACAATAAGGTCATTGAATTCCTAGATGAAGTCTCATTTAAACAATTTTTTAGGGAGCTTAGTAACATAGTTCATATTCCTTATCCCAGTATTCAATTGCAGCATCTAGGGAAATTGTTGCATATTCCTCGACATCTAAAATTTTGAATAAGTCTTTGTAAAAATTGGTGTCCAACCAAATTAAAACTTTACCATCATCATCTTGTACCTATTTATAGTCCTTATCAAAGTGAGATGGTCCAACCAAGACAAACTTAGGAAAATTCATGGATGAAGGAAAACCAATAGCGAAAACAAGCCCACTGTCAAATATGGCTTACATCAAAGTTTTTTTATCAGGGGATTTTATTCTTTCCTATAATTATTACATAATCAATTGTCCCAAGTCTCTGTCTCTAATTTTTCCCAAATATGAGGACATGCATGTATGAGGGGAAACTCCAAAGAAGGTATACTTCATCTTTTCCTTTCCTTTTGATGAAGAAGTTGACATAAGTTCGATATTCGGAACCCGATCGAACCTTGAAATTTTTTATAGAAATAATTTTGAAGACTCCAACACACCGAAGTTCAAAGGTCTGAAAAATAAACCTCCAAAAATAATATCATTATGAAAATATGAATCTTGAAACTCTTAAAATCCAAAATTTTCTCAGTTCCAAAACCCAAAAATCACACCTCTGAAATTCCAAAAGAAACAAGTTCTGAATCCCGAAAAACACACCTCTAAAATTCTGAAAAGCAACAAGTTCCGAAGGTCTAAAAAGAAACAAGTTCTGAGGGTATGAAACGATGCTAAATCTGTAAATGAACTCCAAAATCAAACTCCTCATAGTTCTGAAATGTTGAAAAACATACCTCTGAAACATAGACCTCTGAAACACAAACCTCCAAAATGTAGACCTATGAAATTTAGACCTCTAAAAAAACACACAAATGAAATCACACCAACTCCAAAATCTAAAGGTTCCAAAGATCTGAAATGAGGTTTTTAAAAAATCCTTGGGTTCGATGAGAATTGATTCCTACATTTTTCAAAGCTCGCAAGATTGAATGAAAGACCAAACAACATGTTTGAAATGAACAAAAAACACAACGAATCAATAGTGGCTTCTATGTTTAAGCAAGAAGAAGAAGAATACAAAGGAATAAAAAATAAAACCATGGAAATATAAACCAAAAAGATTAAGGATAACCCAAAAAACTACCTTGAAAGTGATGCCTAAAAAGTATGATATAGTGCGGCAAAAACTGAGGTGTTAGAGTGAAAGTCATTTGAAAATGACGCGTGAAAATCCAATTTTATATAGGTAAACCTAATGTTAATTCCCAAAAGATGAAATGTGTGGGGTGGTTGGGAATTAAATGTTGTGCAAAGAGTCTAAAATCTGAAATGCAAGTGTGAGTGTTCTAATGTGAAAACTGAATTTTGATACCTGAAAGACCAAAGTTTTGTAATTTCATAACTTCGGGATTTCAGACTTCAGAACTCGGGAACAAAAATAACACCAGGTGTAAAGTGAGACTCTGAAACCTAAAAACCTAAAGTTCCAAAATTTCAGAACTTCGGACTTTCAGAGTTCAGAACTAAAACAAGAAAATAATCAAAAATGTCAAAGAGAACTCTAAAACCCTAAATCCCAAAGTCCCAAAATTTCAGAACTTTAGGATTTCAGAATTCTAAAATTTCGGAACTTTGGGATTTCAGAATTCTAAAATTTAGGAAAAATTTTAACTTGCAAATGGCACAAAACCTAAATTAAGAGAAACTTCACATTCGAAAGTCTGAAATTTAGACTTTGGAAAACTCGTGAATCTCAAAAACTTAGGCAAGAAATTTCAGAGAATGGTAGATTTGTTTTTAAAAGTACCCTCCTATTAAAGGTAACTTAAAAGGATAACATTTTTAATGACATCTAGGGAATGCCTTCCTTCTAAGAATTAGGCTATTAGCCTTATACAATCCATTGGGAAAAATAATCTTAAAAATATATTCAGAGCACACACCAAAACAAAACAAAAAATGGAAAGAAACGGAAAAGCAAACAAAACAATGTGCGAAGCACTTGTAGGAAATGAACAAAACAAACAATGTACACACACAAAATTCTCAAAATAAATATTTGAGATGAATCACATTCACATGAATGAGATATTATTCTCCATTGAGTCTGGATAAGAAAAATGAATTCGCTTCCTTGCAACTTATGATGATATAGAGTTCGCTCTAGAGGGAATCAAATTTAGAATGCATACATGGCTTGGCCCTGTCACATTCCCATTCGAGAGATAAATATCCTTCATGGAACTCCTTATTGGATTCCTTTTTGTTAATATATCTTTTAACTTGAGATTGGTGTTGTTCTAGAGTCTTGATTGCCTTGTTCCTTGTTTCTTCTAGCTCCATCAGGTTAGAGTACCTAACTGTCATTGAATCATTTTCCATAAGTTCCATTTGGTGTGCCAATTCCAAAGAAGGCATCTCTAGAGATAACAGGAGGTTTGCTTCCCTCCCATATACCAGCATAAAATGTGAATTCCCAATAACCCTTTTGGTTGTAATCCAATCTGCCCACAGGGCGGTTTTGAGCTGAGTGTGCCAAGTTCTTCCATTGGTTTCCATTGTACGGTTGATGATCTATATGATATTATTATTACTAAACTTGACTAATCCATTCCCCTTGTGGGTAATAATTGGATGAAGTTTTGAGATAAACCCCATGCTTGATGGCCCATTCAGTTAATTTCAAACTAATAAATGCCATTGCATTGTCTGAAATTACTGTAAATGGAACACCAAAACATGTCATTATCCCCTCCAAAAAATTAAGGAATTTTTTTTTGTTTCCCTCTTTAAGTGCCATGGCTTCCATCCAATGAGTGAAGTAATCCATCACGGTGAGGACTCATTTTTTTCCATCACTTGATGGAGTATTAATCATCTCGATGAAATCCAACCCCCACTAGACAAAGAGTTGGTCCACGTGAATTAGGTGAAGAGGTAGTGCTGTCAATCTCTACTTTCCTATAAATAAATCACGTTCCTTGCATTTCCTTACCCAAAAATGGGTATTTTTTAATAAATTTGGCCAGTAGTAACTGACTCTCATGATATTTGTAGCAGTTATGCATGTAGAGTAATTCCCTTCAGCTATACCATTGTGAAATTCTTTTAGTACCTTATTTACCTGTTCTAGTCCTATGCACCAAAGAAGAACACCTTTCAAATCCCTTCAAAAAATAACATTATCCACTATAATGTAAGGAATAGACTAAAGAATGAAGCTTCGTCTTTGAAGTTTGTCCATGCTCACAGGGTATTTTTCTGAAAGGAGAAAAAAATTCATCTTTGACATCCAATTGATTTTCTTATCATCGTGAGGTTCATTAAGGAGAATTGTGTCTTTTTCTACCTTTGACTCAAAATCTACAGCTAGCTCTTGACATAGAGCTTTACCCATGATGATCTTAGTAACCTTAATGTGTATGTTATATTCCATCACTTTAGTGACCCATTCAACACATTTCTAATTCACATCTTTATTTAGCAAAACATCTTTAACTCCGAATTGAGACACCATTAGATGTATCTTGTTATTGGACAACATGTGTCTAAATTTCTTTAAAGCCCAAATAACATCAAAAACCTATTTCTCAACAAATAAATATTTGAGCTTGTAATTTTTTAAGGATTGAAAAAATAAGGCAATCGGTTATTCCATAGATTCATTATTTTTACTAAGTAAGAACCATAAATACTTTCTTGACTAGAAAAATCATTGAGAATGAGAATCAAACCTTGGATTTACCAACATAGGTGCTTGAGAAATGGCTGCCTTAATGGCTTCAAAACTCTCCTTCCCTTCCTTTTTCCATGAGAAAGGTATATTTTTCTTCAACATGGTTTTCAATGATTTAGCTAGGTATGCAAACTAAGGGATGAATCTCCACATAACATTTATTATTCCAAGAAAAATTTTAAGTCCTTTCTTGTGACATGGAAGAGATAGGGACAATATCAAGTATATTCTAACCGGATCAATGGATAGTCTTTCGGTGGATACCCCATGTCCTAAAAAATTTCCTTCTTGTATAACGAAACTACATTTCTTGGGATTTAAAGAAACTCTAAACTCCCTGCACCTCTTGAATACTTTCCTCAAATGAGCCATGTGATCCTCTACATGTTTGGACTACATTGTTATATCATCTAAGTATACTAGGATAATATCAATGATTATTCCCTAGAAATACATGTCCATGACCCTTTGGAAGATAGTGCCAACATTAGATAACCCAAATGGAATTTTATTATAGGCTTACATGCCCCAATTGGTAGTAAAAGAATTTTTGAATTGATCAAATTCTTTGACAGAAATCTTATTATAACCCGAAAATCCATTAATTAAGGAGAACATTTTTACTCCAGAAACCATTTGAAGAATTTTCTCCATTGATGGAAGAGGATAATGGTATTTTAAATAAGCGTGATTCAAATCCCTGAAGTCTACACATAACCAAATTTCTCTGTTATTATTTCTTACAGGAACTAGATTTAGTACCTAAGAGGAATGCTTGATTGGGAAAATGATGCAAGCCTCAACAAGCCTGGTCAGATCCTTCCTCATAAGTGGCTCAATTTTAGGATTAACTGACGTATGTTTTTGATGGACTGGTTTGGAATTAGGATCAAGTTCAATGGTATGTTGTGCCACACCTGGATCGAAACCATGGTGATCTCTATAACTCCATACAAAAACATCATTATAATATTGACAAAGTTTGACAAAATCCTCTTTCTCCTATGGGGTACACACTTTTCCGATCTTCATAAATTTTTCATTTGCTACCTCAACTTCTTCAAAATCATCCTCTTTGATTACCATATTAGAATTTTTCCTTCTAAATTGATCATTTGAATTAAAAATGGACTCAAGAGTGACCAGACTCTTTGGTAATTTGTTACTTTTTAATTGAATGATTTGGTCACCATATGCTTCTTTTAACTTAGCTTGATTTTTTACAAAAAACTCCGCTTCTTCCTACAAGAAAAGAATGATCTACTCATCACTGTTAAAAACTTGCAAACTTCCTGCATTATCAGGAACCACTGGAAGATTAACCATCTAAACAGATTATTTTCCATACTTCATTACATCAGTAGGAATATCATAATGTGAGCTGATAGTTTCAATTCTATCCATGTCTTGGTTCTGATTCCTACGAACCATGTGAATCTCAAAAGCTTCAAAGTCTTCAGTCAAACTCCATACTCTATTTTTATAAGATATCAATAGATCATTTTTTGATGGATCGCAAGATCATACCTTATGCACTATCATCTCGCTATCTCAAAAAATAATCAAGGATTTGATACCCCTTTTTAGGGATAGTTAAATTCCTTGTACCAAAGCCTCATACTCAAAAACGTTATTATTATAGATAAATTGTAATTGAAAGGATGAAAAATATTTACTTCCTTCTAGAGAAATCAGCATGACACCAACACCTACTCCATTTTTACTCCTTGAGCCATCGAAAAATAGTTTCCAAAGTCCTTCAGAGCTGTTTTGGGGCTTGAAGATTTTTGGTATGATCACATCCTCTTTGTGAATACAATATGTACTGAATCCCATCTCTTCTAAAAACAACATGCCAGATTATTCTTCCCCTAATGCTTCATCGTATGGGTCATACTGATGATTTATACAGAAATCATCTATAACAATGTCTGGGACTTCTTCCACAACAGTTTTTGGTTCGTGATCAACATATTCTTCTTCTAGATCATGAATGGCGTAATTCCAGGTAACCAGACTAGTGGTATAGGGCTCTACATGATTATGACATATTGGTTTTTCTTTTATAGTCACCTTGGTCTCTTAGCAATTCCTGAGAATCATAAATGATAATTCAATTGATAGGTAACCACCCATTTTGGCAGTGAAATGTCGTGATAGGAAAATGGAAAAAAGGAGAGGAAGATCGATGAACGATATGTCTTGTGTGAATGAAAAAATGGGGCATGCATGAATAGTAAGTTGAAGTCCTTTCATGATTCCAATAGTTTGTACCGTTGTTCCATCCAACTGAAGAACTCCTCTAGATATTGGTGTGTATTGGATTCCTAACACATCTACAATTTTATTGGGCATGACTTAGCTATTAGTTTCTGAATCAATCATGTAATTATGTACCAAATGATCACCAATAATCAGGGAAATATAGAATGGTGGAATTTTTTTGTCTCAATAATACTTTTCCCTTTTGGATAACAAAAATGTATAGAAGTTAATGATCCATGACTTGATGATCTTTTAGTTATACTAATAAATTTCAGAGCCTCTTGCAACAAGTTTCTTTGAGAAGGAATTGAGAGTGCATCCACATCTTGGTCCGTACAGATTATTTTACATACTTCATTACATCAGTAGGAATATCATAATGTGAGATGATAGTTTCAATTATATCCACGTCTTGGTTTTGATTCCTATGAACTGTGTGAATCTCAAAAGCTTCAAAGTCTTCAGTCAAACTCCATACTCTATTTTTATAAGATATCAATAGATCATTTTTTGATGAATTGCAAGCTCGTACCTTATGCACTATCAACTCGCTATCTCAAAAAACAATCAAGGATTTGACAACCCTTTTTAGGGCTAGTTGAATTCCTTATACCAAAGCCTCATACTCAGAAACGTTATTAGTACAAATAAATTGTAATCGAAAGGATGAAAAATATTTACTTCCTTCTAGAGAAATCATCATGACACCAGCACCTACCATTTTTACTCCTTGAGCCATCAAAAAATAGTTTCCAAAGTCCTTCAGAGCTATTTTGGGGCTTGAAGATTTTTGGTATGATCACATCCTCTTCATGAATATAATATGTACCCAATCCCATCTCTTCTAAAAACAACAGGCCTGATTATTCTTCCACTAATTCTTCATCATATCGGTCATACTGATGATTTATACTGACCTCATCTAGAATAGTGTCTGGGAATTCTTCCACAAGAGTGGTTGGTTCGTGATCAACATATTATTCTTCTTGATCATGAATGGTGTAATTCCCAATAACCAGACTAGCGGTATGGGGCTCTACATGATTATCAAATATTGGCTCTTAGTGAGTCCTGAGAATCATATATGATCATTCAGTTAATACGTAATAGGAAAATGTCGTGATAGGAAAATGGAAAAAATGGGAGGAAGATCGATGAACGATATGTCTTGTGTGAATGAAAAATAGGGGCATGCATGAATAGTAATTTCAAGTCCTTTGATGATTCTAACGGTCTATACCATTGTTCCATCCAAATAAAAAATTCCTCTAGAGATTGGTTTGTATTGGATTCCTAACACATCTACAATTTACTTGGGCATGAATGAGCTATTAACACCTAAATCAATCATGTAATTATGTACCAAATGATCACCAATAATCAGGGAAATATAGAATGGTGGCATTTTTTTTGTCTCAACAATACTTTTCCCTTTTTGCTAACAAAAATTTATAGTAGTTAATGATCCATAACTTGATGATCTGTCAGTTATACCAAAAATTTCAGAGCCTCTTGCAACAAGTTTCTTTGAGAAGGAATTGAGAGTGCATCTCACATGGTAACACACAGGTTGCTCTTCTTCATCTATTCTACAATATTGAAGGGAATAGCTCCTAATTTTTTGATATTTCTTTGGGCATTTGAATCCTCTTTTCAAAAATGATTTTTAGGTAATTTGATGCCCAAAGGTCCTTCTTTCCTCACAGCTTGGCTAGGCTGTGATTCTAGAAGTTTGTTTCTTACATCTATATCAACTACTTCTTGTGGCCGAGGCTGTGAAGTAGATGCTTGATTAGATTTGGAAGTTTTGGATTCCATTTCCTTCTTTTTGGAGTGAGTATTTGCTAGGAATGATGAAGAATTAGTATTCAAACCACATAAATCATGCTCTTTCCAATTTAGCAAAGTGGTTTCCTTAGGATCCTATGTTTGATCGCATGCTTCCTGTGTGGATGAATTTTCTATTTCCTCTGGTGGAGTGGATACAATTTGAACCATAAGTTCCTGGCTCAATCTTTTGAACTAAATTTGGGAAAATATTTTTATTGTGAGGTTAAGAAAAATGATAACTATATGATGGAAAAGTGACATGCGAGCATAAGAATCTACAAGTAACTCTTCCTCATACCCGACCTCCTGAGGTCATCCCGAGATGGCTAGTGAATGTGGAATATATATGGATACAGAAAAACTAGTTGGGTAATCTTATATCCTTAATACACAAAAATGGAATCTGAGAATCTAAGGCAAAGAAGGCCCTCCTAACCTGAATTGGTGTAATGGATTGCTCAGATATAATAGTTTTTTAGAGGATCCAATCAATGTCGAGCTCAACCAAGATCCTGTTTATTGGTTTTTGGATACGTGGGAAGTGACCTGTAGGTGTTTCATGTATATTTCTAGACAAGGTCATGAAAATGGTGAAGGGAGGTGTAGTGGATTCTCCAGGGTTTTATGGTCGATTCTCTGGTCTAGTCCATAAATCCTTAGCTTGATTGGTTGCTATGTTTAATAAGGATAATTGTGTAATGATGTCTGGTGGGAGTGGTGAGGACCTAAATACTAGTGTCCGTAAACCAGCATTAACGTCTAATTGATCAATAGGCCCGTTGGGTTGTGGGACCTATGGATCACAACCATAAGTTTGTGGTTGTGTCAGAACTCCAATGGTCATGTGAAGATTTAATCTCTCCATCCAACTATCCAATAATCATATGCATTTTCGTCCTCTATGTTTAGAACTAGGAGTTGTGTAATTTTCTTAGAATACCTTACAGGTGTTCTGGTAACTTGAATGTGTAAGCTAGTATCTATGTCAATGAGGAGGTCTCCTGCGTTAGGTTGTGGAAATAAAGGATCATAACCAAATACTTGTTCTCTTTTGAATGCTTGTATAGTAATATGGATGCCCTATCAAGGCAATCTATAGTTAGGATGATTTGACCAAAATGTTTATGCCTTGTTGTCTTCAATATTTAACTCTCTCAGTTGTTCACTAAATGCTCGTAGGTTTACCATTGCTCGAAAGACCTGTATCCTAAGGTCTTGATCTATATCAGCTAGTGTTGTGGGGAGATTTGGTTGAGGCACTATTGGTTCAAATATGTATTCTCTGGGCTCTCTAGGTCCCGTGATTGTCATGCAAAATTATTCAACTTTTAACTAAAACTAATAAACTAATTATGAACGATGTATCTATAGTATGCATGTATTCTTTTATTTTTGTATTTTTGATGAAATATTTTAAAGAAATTAAAAGAGCATCTATTCCAATATATTTAGAAAATGGAGAACTAATCTAGTAGCAGAATTAAAAAAAACAAAGTAGCCCGGTGTAGCTATTTACTTGTGCAGTTGTGAATTTATCCTAAATATCTAAGCAATTAATTGTTTTAAATTAAAAGGATGTCAATCCTACCTCAGAAGTGAGGAATGTATCATAGTTTTTTAGAAAATATTAATCCCCATAGCTTCTCGAGTGATATCGAGAGTGAGATTTGACTAAAATAAATAATTTACTACTCTTTTTGATACATTGTAACTAGAACTTTGATAGCTCAAACATGGAGTTTACAGAACAATGGTAAATCCAGTTGTGTGTGACTTCGTCCCCTTAGTGTGATCTCCTCATTCCTTCATGTTCTCTTAAATCTAGAAAAGTGTTTATATGATAGCATCAATAGAATAAGGCACTCAAACAATGGCATATTTGGATATAGACCGAATACAATGCAAGTAAGAGAGAGATAGTGCAAGTGAACAGAGCTTGACTATGTAATTCCTAGTGGGATTTATTGCGAGATTACAACAACAATACGCTGAGAGTTCCAGAAACTATATTTTGTGACTAAACAAAACCCATAACTCTAAATGGATTCCAATCTAAGAATGAAACTACCTTACTCTAAACTAGTTTGCATGGAACAACAATGAAGCAAGATTGAAACAAAAAGATCAAATTACCTCTAAATAGCAAAGGAAAACTAACAATGGATGCAAAACATGAAACTATTGGAATTCTAAGCAAGAAAATCAAAAGACTGAATGATTAAATAGAGAAGGAGAGGGGCCATTGTT
The DNA here is from genome assembly GCA_019776745.2 of Taxus chinensis. Lineage (NCBI taxonomy): Eukaryota > Viridiplantae > Streptophyta > Pinopsida > Cupressales > Taxaceae > Taxus > Taxus chinensis. The sequence goes on along the minus strand of CM034154.1, from coordinate 451,049,159 downwards.
TGAAAACAAGCTGGCTATTTATAGAAAATGCATTCACTAGAAGGTAACTTGGAATGAAACTCTTTTACCATTAAAAAAAGTGAAAACACTATTCATAGGGTGGCCAAAACATAAATGCAAAGCAAAGTAGCTGAAAAATGCAGATAGAAATTGAAATTTTACATTTGATGCGATCGTTGGAACTTTCTGGAAAATGCGTGCATGACCTCCGCCTTGCATAGGGTGGCATTTACAGGACCGCCGCCCTATCCTAGGTAGCGGTCATGGGACTGCCACCTAGGCAGGGTGGCGGTCTCATCACTTAAGACTAAAATGCAAGGAAAAAGGATGCCAGAGGGTAGAACAAAGCATGCAGAGGTTGGATGAGGCATACGGGATAAAAACGTATACTTGGCGAGCTTTTCTGGATCCCGAACACTTTGCGAGGATACCTGTATCATCATTAGGGTATGTGTAACATCTTTCTGGCGGTGTAGTACCCTACAATTTTGGGTACATAAATATTGAAAACAAGTTGGCTATTTATAGAAAATGCATTCACTAGAAGGTAACTTGGAATGAAACAATTTTACCATTAAACAAAGTGAAAACACTATTCATAGGGCAGCCAAAACATAAATGCAAAGCAAAGTAGCTGAAAAATGCGCATAGAAATTGAAATTTTACATTTGACATGATCATTAGAACTTTCTGGAAAATGCATACAGGACCGCCGCCCTGCATAGGGTAGTGTTTATAGGACCATCGCCTTGTCCTGGGCGGCAGTCACGGGACCACCATCCAGGCAGGGCGGTGATCTCATCACTTAAGACCAAAATGTAAGGAAAGAGGGGGCCAAAGGGTAGAACAAAGCATGCGGAGGCCAGATGAGGAATCTGGGATACAAAAGTATACTTGGTGAGCTTTTCTGGATCCTGAACACCTTGTGAGGAGACCTGTATCATCATTGGGGTATGTGTAACATCTTTCCAGTGGTGTAGTACATATTGCCCCCTTAGAGAAGTGTCTTAGCCATGAAGAGGCATAAAATGGTGGATCCGAGTATGGCGGTCCCGAAATGGGGAGTTAGGAGTTATACCTAACATGCCCGTGTGTCGGAAATTTGCCATCCAAAATCCTGCTATCTGTAAAATGAAAAAGGGGACTCAAGTACAGATAGATAAAATAAATTGAGAAATAAAAATAAATTGATATGAAATGAGGACTTACCATTTGCGCGGGGTTTAGAAATTACCTTTGTTAACACTCTAACCTTGTGAAAGACCTTCATAATCACTTTTAGAAATATATATATATATATATATATATATATATATAACGAACTCATTTTACTATTCATTTGCACAGATTGATTTGATAGTTTTTGAGCTCTGGGTCCCACGGTGACAATTTTCAACGAGAGTATAGTCAAAACATTCATGGTGAAATAGTGATCATGCCTCTGAGAGCAAAACATCAACCCACAAAGTCTCAGGTTAGTTCTTCTCAATTTATTGTTTTTGAACCTAAAATGTAGAAATGATAAAATATTTGTCTTGGGGCGGTTATTTTTGAAAATGCTAGTTTTAAATGAGTCTCTAGTGGGGGCACCCATAGGGTAGGTCTTTATTTTAGTAAAAAATGGTGTTTTTGTGCATTTTTAGGGCTTGCAAGCCGTTCGTGGGTTCAAGACAGGACCGCCACCCTACACAGGGTGGCAGTTAGGGGACCATCGTCCTAGAAGGTGGTGGTTACAGAACCGCCATTCTACACAGGGCGGTGGTTCACAACAGAATGTAAAAAAAGATGTTTTATTTACTTGTTTTTACATTTTTAGCATTTTAACATGTTCTTGTTAGCTTTTCTAGTCGGATTTTGTTACTAAATTACTCTTTTTATGTGTTTTTGGGTGGTTACAGAAGAAAGAGGAATACATCAGATGGATTCAAGAGAGGGAGTGTGATTGGATCCCAATAGTGTTAGAGGCACTCACTCAGGCAGAGCGAGATACTCTTTAGAGGGCTGAGATTTGGAGGATTACATAGGTCCCTCATGTTGCACCTACTAGTCACATATTATGTGACTTATTTTCATATTGGGATGTGGATCAGAACACTTTCCGATTTCCAGGAGTTAGGGGTGAGTGGACTATCACCCTAGAGGACGTTTATTGCATATTGGGGGTCCCGATTCTTGGGAGGTGGTTGTCTCTCAACACAACAATGTCAAGATTTCAGGTGGTTCAGTGGGCCACTTATATGGGGGATGTCCTTATTTCCATGGGGTCGAAGAAGGGGTGAAGGTCCACTTCATTATTGAGTCAGATATTCATGTGCTCCACAAGGCTATCATGGGCATCCTTGCTTCGAAATTGATTGGGGACAAGGGAGGGGACACTCTCTTATATTGTTGGGCTCCCATCATTACATAGTTTGAGGGCCATGGCCACATTTACACTTGGGGAGAAGACATCCTCAAGACCAGCTACCACAATTTATATAGGGTGGTAAGACTACAGGGACAGTCATTGAGCCACCCTACTCTTTTCATGAGTTGGGTGTATGAGCACATCACTCTGTATGGGAGAGGTGTACAGGTAGAGGATCATGGGGCTGTCAGGGCAGCGAGGAAGACAGGGATGATCATTCTTAGAGTGCCTCACTAGACAATGGTCTCTTTGACCATTGTAGACATGGAGGCTACTCCATATCAGCCCATGGCAAGGTTATTGGGAGAGGAGACTTTTACATTGATTTCTTGCCACACTACCAGTTTTTTGGTAGATAGGACGGGGAAGTTGGAGATCCACCCTTTTGATAGAGTACCACAGTAGTTTGACCTCCCATACATCAACATGTTTCCTCTAGCAGGGCCAGTGTATAGATCTGTTCGTGAGGCTTGGGGAGGTCCTAGAGGTTGGGGTTGTATTGTGGTTATTCCTGGTGTTCCCATCGTAGCTAGGAGGGTGATTTGTGCTCAAGGGGTAGCCAGTGCTCCTCAGGAACCTTTACTTCAGATTACCGCCGGTCCTACCCATAGCAGAGATGTGCCTATTTACGTGGACTCTGAGTCTGAGGAGTTCACTGGGGGAGAGATAGAGGAGGAGATGGAGGAGATAGAGACTAGATTCGGTGGGATAGGTGAGGAGGATGACAATGATTCTAAGTGGTATGACACTTAGGATATCCTGCAAGACGAGAGGGAAGAGCAGAGCATAGAGAAGGTGAATTTGATTTAAGAGGAGTTGCCTTCTCAAGATTTAGGGGGAGATGGCAAGTCTATGACAGGCCATCACATTGCTCCAGATGTGGGAGAGGGATGATAGTTAGCAGTAGTGTCAGTGGTAGGCACAAATCCTAGAGATCCTACCTAGAGGCCTGGAGATTTGAGTGAGTTACTACTCTTTTCTCAACTTTGCTTTAGTTAGAATTTTTAAGTTGTTATTTCCTTTTTTTGTTTCGTTTATCTTTGGTTTTATTTTGGACAACTTTCTAACTTGTGTGTTTCTCCTTTTTATTTGCAGTGACTGCTGAGGGATGGTGAGACTTGATTCACCAGGTGTGCACTGACAATCTATTGCTCCCTTCTGATGGTACTCGAGCTGAGCTCACTGAGGATGTTGGGGAGCCCTCAGCATCTGGTTGACTTACAAATGTCTTTGCCCCTATCTGGAAGGTGGAAAAGATCATTACATCCCTCTGCACCGAGCTGGCTGGATATAAGACTTCTGAGTGCTTGATGAGGAGGAGTCAATCTCATAGTGATATCAAAAATATTGGCTGTGATTGTGAGCCCTCTGTCCATTCAGATCATCATCATAGTAGGAGTCCTAGGCATGGCCATACACCCTCTGAGGGATCTCACAGAGATTGAGAGATCATAGTGTCTTTTTGTAGTGACTTTTGGTCAGATATTTGTATGTTTGTTTTATATTTTATAGGCTCATTGAGCATTTTGACCATGCCTTAGTGCATGATGGCATTGTACATGAAACACCATATATATCTTTTTGGATCTAGAATGTTGGTGCCTAGAATTTTGTGACTTGTTTCCATGTGTATACTAGATGTTTTTAGAGTATTTGTTTTCATGCTTTTCAGAATGTATGCAATGGATAACAAATGATAGTAAACCGGAATGTTTTACTTTGTATGCTTTTTTAATGTCGATATGTGATGACAAACACATTGTAATATTGAACTTTCGACCTCTTTGGGCAATGTATGTGATTTCTTCTTATGTTGGAAAAACGTGATGAATGTATAGTGATAAAGAGATGAACTTGTCCCATTCCCAACTCCATGCAGCCAGTAAGATGCGAGGGATCTACACCAAGAGTTGGGAAGGGCACAAATTGTATGAGTTTAACTAAATGGAATGATGAGATACATACAAACTAGTGATAGAAACTAGACTTAGACCTACACACTTACCCTACTCAGAACTACCACCAAGCTCAGAAGGCCACTTACTTTCTAGTTTATCTAGACTTAGATCTATAAATGGAAACCTGGTTGACAAAATCTGGTTTTGAGGATTTGATCTCTTTGGAATTTAGACATTTTTTTCACTTAATATAATTTGATTTGTATTTCTAGAATACCAAGATTTGTTAATTTATGTGAATAGACCCCCATACCTTGCCTCATACCACTAGTAAGAAGCATGGGTTTGTCACCAAAGGTAGGATATAGGTGAGTAAGGACACTTCTTTCCTTTCCCAACCTTGCACCACTAGTAAGAGTTGTGGGCTCATCACCGAGGGTTGGTGGGGAAAATAAGTGTGTAAGAATAAAATATTCTATCTTATTTAGCATTTTTTACTTAACTTGATATTTCTGATTTGTGATTTTTGAGTATCCTTGTTTCAAAGAGATGTAAAAGGATAGATGTGACACCAAGAAGCTTCTAGAATAGACCGTAGGTAAGAACAACTTAACCAAGTAGAAAATAATGAGTATGACCAAGTATGTAGGCCTTGGTATGGTTTTTGTCAAGACTTTGTCTATCAAATTGATGAAATGATTTTGGAACCATTTGATGATATTATGAAAATTGAAGAGATATGATTTTGAATGATTTTGCCAATATTTTTAGAAGGTTGTAATAAATTGCTTAAGAATAAGTTCCTTGACAACAACATTACAGAATGAGTGAACAAAATGAAACAACTAAGTTACTAATGCAATGCAACTGCAACCATGTACATATGAAAATGCAGGTGGAACTATATGTCATGATGTCTAAGGTGAAGAAATTTGACGAATATTGAATTCTTCACTGCTAGAAGTACACAACAAAGAACCATTATCCTCAAAGTTTTCATTCTCTTGATAAGGGCCTACCATTCTAGGTTTGAACTTACAACCATTTCCCAGAGGTGTATATGTCCCATTATTAAAAACATTTTTCTTAAAGAGGCATTTGCGTGCCTCTTTGTCATGTTTTTGAGAGATGGCATGTGGGTGAGCACAACTATGCTTCTTGACCTTTTCTCCCATATGGAGCATTATGTTTATTTTTAAATTTTGTTGAATGATGAGGTCTTGCCCCACAGATAGGGAAAACTTAGCTTCAGATGCGCATGGGTCGAAGCCAGGCTTTAGAACAGGGAAATGCCTAGAGATGGTTTTGATAGGCATCGTTTAAATTTTAAATTTCCCTTCTTCATTTGTTAATTATATCATGTTCATATCTAGATCTAGGTCATCAGAGGGAAGAGATGCTATACCAAGAAGACTACCCATTCCCTGAGGTTCAAATGGGAGAAAGATGGGCTCGTCATTCTCCAAGAGTTTCATAATTCTTGCTGTGGTTTTAGTGGAGACTGTTTCCATAGAAATTGACTTACCTTTATCTATTTTTACCACCTCAATTTTTTTTGGTTCAACAACTTCAACCTCTAGAATGTCCGGGGTGACTGGGACTAACTCTTTTATTGGAGTTGGTTTGTTTAATTGATTTTTTGGAAGCTCATACTCTATATGGAATCCTTTCTTTTTCTTGAGGTTTTCTAAGTGTATATCGAAGGGCTTAGGATCCCCTTGAGCGATGAAGACTTTTCCTAGGTGTAAAAACCTTACTTCTTAGAATAACGTGGAAGGGATTGCCTTCATGCGATGTATCCATGGATGACTAAGAATCATATTATAGTTGGTTTCTGATCTATAATATAAAATTCAGTGAGGATTTTTTTGGGCCCTAGAGTGACTGGTAGCACTATAGTCCCGAGTGAAGTTTCCTTGAGACTATTATATCCCCTTAGCGTGTTTCGTATTGAATAACAGTTTGTTTCTCCACATCCTAGCTTTTGAAGAAAAGTGAAGGGGACTATGTTAACTACTGACCCATCATCAATCATTTCATGCTTGACGTAGTTGTTGTAAATCCAAACCTACAAGTGCAAGGGTGGATCACCTCTACGTGAAATTTCATTGTCTGTTGGCATCTTGCTTTTATCAAATATAAACTCAGTATCCCTATTCGGCTGCCCTGGAGGGTAGACGTCAAAGTCTACATGGTTTACTTGTGTTTCCAGAGGGGGGGTAATATTAATTAAATGACCAAGGCCTAATGCTTCTAAGAGAGCAACCCTATGGGTGGGAGAGTTCTTTAACAAGTCCAAGAAGGAGATGTGAGAGAAGGTTTTTGTTAAATCATTAATTAAATCATAGGCATCTATGGGTTTTATCAATGTTTGTTGAATGTTGTATAGTTCCAATGGATAATTTGGAGTTAGTTGAGAAGAATAATCCCATGTTCTTTTTATGGTTTCTACCGGTAGCTTGGTGTCTAACTCTACCAAACCAACTATCTTATTTTGTAGTCGAGTTCCTAATTGGGGTGCGACCGGTGGATTTAATGAAGTTGAAGCTTCATGATCATTTTTTCCTGTTACAACACATTTGTTTATCTAGTTTGGACCTAACCTGTTAATGTTAGAATTATTTGGGAGAGTATCTTTGAAATATTGAGAGGTGCGTTTAGAGGGGAAACTGATCCCATATAGGTGTTTTGCGTATGTAGTGTATGGCTTGCCAAAATATGTCTATAAAGAGTTGTTTTTGATCATCTGGTAAATGTTGTAAGAATTTTTTTATAGTCGTGGCAGGTCCTAGTATCATGACCTTGGATTTTGTGAAAGCCACAATATAGATTGGGATTATAGTCCCATGGTCATTGGTTTGAACCTTGTTGTGGCCCAAAATTTCAGTTAGGCTGCTGATTGTTATAGTTGTAATTTTGGGGTTGTGGCCTTTGGCTTTGGTTTTGATATCCATCTGGGCCTCGAGAAAGGCCTTATGATTGGATTTGCTGTTGTTTCTATTGTTGTGGTGGAGGACGATTAAAATCCACCGTATTGATCACTAAAGTGAAGTTATTATTGTGTTGATTGTTAGTAGGTGTCATGGTGTTCACAACATTTGGTCCTTTGAATTGATTAGTGATTCCATCTATTGTAACCCCATGGTTTTTGTCAAGGATTTTGGGTCCCTGATTGGTATTCCCGGCATTAGGATAGGACGTAGTGTTTTGATTAGGAGTGATTAATTTTCCGTTTGTTCTATATGTCTTACAACCACTATTTATTGCCACTTGATCTATTCAGAGAGCACTCTCGAGTACTTCATCATAAGTTTTGAGTGGGAACTTCTAGACTTATTCCTTTATCTCTCTATTGAGGGAATGAAGGAATAAATCACATAGTTCCATCTGATCCATGTTTGGAGCACTTGCTGATGAGTAGAGAACTGTACACCATCTTTGAATAAAATGAGCAACAGATTCATTATGCTCTTGTTTAATATGCAAGAATTCCCTGGTTCTTGTTCTTAACAATTTGTTCATGTCAAAAGATTTGATAAAATCTAACACGAGTCGTTTGAATGAGTGTATCGAGGCTTTAGGTATTCTGTAATACCAATGAAGGGCAATACCCTCTAAGGTTTTAGGGAATATCTTGGCAACAACCCCATCCCAGGGGAGTAATTCTCGTATGGCCATGGCATAGACCTTGATAGGTGCATTTGGATCTCCCTCCCATTTGTATTTGGGTAAATCAAGAAGAGGTCTTGGAAGAATGACACTTTGTATGGTGAAGTCTAGGGGCTCTTTTAAATATTCAGAGTAAGTCCATACCGTATAGGCTTCGACCATCGATGGTGCCTATTGAGGGGGTGGGGGTGGCATGGGTTGTTGATATGGCATAACATATGTATTTGTAGGGACATAAGGAAATCCTTGTGGTTGAGTGAACGTCCCAGGAGAGGAGAACATGTCTCCCTCTGGTGATTTTTAATAAATGTTTAAGTACGGAGGAGCATTGCTCTGGTATGGGTTATTTGGTGCTAAGCTGGGAGGTATCATATTTTCAACTGGAGTGGCATTTGAAAGTGCAGTTCTAGTTGGTTTTTGCTGTGGGTAATTATATGGATGTTGAGGAGGCATGCCTAACATGCCTGTTCCTGTAAGAAGGTCAACCTGACTGGGGTGATGTGGAGGGTTGGGGATTCCTGTTTTCCCAAAATATGAATTTTGGTTTTCTTGAGTGAGTTCCAGTCCTCTAACCTTCTCAACTAAAGATGAAATGACCTCTATTGGTGAAGACACAATGTTTTTCCTTAATGGCATTTGTTGTACACCTTGAGGTTGTAAAGGGGTATGATACCCTACTATGAATTGATCATTACCCTGCCAAGCTTCACCAAGGGCATTTACCATAGGTGGAGGAATGGGGGGGTATTCTTGGAGTAGGGTATCAGATTGTATTTACATACTCCGTACAAGTGGATACATATTTTGGAAGCGTTGTTTGATTCTAGCGTAGCGTACTAAGTACTCCTCATCCAAAAATGGGAGTGGATCTGATTGTCTACTAATCTATGGTCTGAACAAGACCTGAGGAGATGAAGTAGACTCTCTAGTAAACATTATATTGTTAGAGCCTGAGGGCTCTGGTTGTTGTGTTTGTGCAAGATGATCCAAATCCTCAATTTGGAACGAAGAACTAGAACTATTTCTTTGAGGAGGAGTTTGATATGACAAGTAATTACTTGAATAGTTATCAGCCCATGCAGAAAGTGAGGGTGATGGTTGTCTATTTGTTTGACCATAATTTTCTTCAAGACCTAAGATAGGTCTGCCATATGTGTCGTATCCCAACATATTCAGTGGGTATATGAATATCCACAGAATAATGGGAAAGAACGAAGGTGGATGAAAGAAATAAAAATAAAAGAGGAAGAATTGTTTGTTTCACGTTAGGTTCACCAATTTTGTATGATGGAAAAGTGACATGCAAGCATAAGAATATACAAGTAACTCTTCCTCGTACCTAACCTCCTAAGGTCATGCCAAGACAACCGATGAATCTGGAATATATATGGATAAAGACAAAATAGTTGGGTAATCTTATATCCTCAATACACAATAATGGAATCTGTGAATCTATGGCGAAGAAGGCCCTCCTAACCTAAATTGGTGTAATGGATTGCTCAGATATAATAGTTGTTTGGAGGCTCTAATCAATGTCAACCTCTACTGAGATCATGTTTATTGGCTGTTGGATACATGGGAAGTGACTTGTAGGTACTTTGTGTATATTTCTAGACAAGGTCATGAAAATGGTGATGGGAGGTGTAGTGGATTCTCTGGGGTTTTATGGTCAATTCTATAGACTAGACCAGAGAATAGACCATAAACCCTGGAGAATCCACTACTCCTCCCATCACCATTTTCATGACCTTATCTGGAAATATACATGAAGCACCTATAGGTGACTTCCCACGTATCCAATAGCCAATAAATAGGATCTCGGCAGAGCTCGACATTGATTAGAGCCTTCAAACAACTATTATATCTGAGCAATCCATTACACCAATTCAGGTTAGGAGGGCCTTCTTCGCCTTAGATTCATAGATTCCATGCGTATTGAGGATATAAGATTACCCAACTAGTTTTTCTATATCCATATATATTCCATATTCACCAGCTATCTTGGCACGACCTTGGGAGGTCAGGTATGAGGAATAATTACTTGTAGATTCTTATGCTCCCATGTCACTTTTCCATCGTACAATAACACAATTCATAGTCTTGAACTAGATTATTCTAGACTAATATAATAGCTCTAGAAGAACTAGCAGGAAGGGGACTCTTGAAATTTAGGGGCATGGCATTTGTAGCTTGATTTTGTGCCTAATTATTCCCTTAAAATGGTGGACAGTTTGACGTATATTGTTGATTCTATTATTGGTAAAAATGAGCATTGATATTGTTTCCTATTGAGTGCTACGAGTTCATTCTCAAAATTTTGTGGTAGCAATTTTGCTTCAACAAGATCATTTGAGGGAACAGGTGCAGTAATAACTGGTTGGCTAGAAGTTGATTGAACAAGGGAAATTATCGGCTGATTACTTGAAAGTTCAGCAAAAAAAGGCATGGGAGGTCTGAGTGAAATTTTCCCTTCTTGGATCAAATATTTATTAGCCCTTATTAAAACTTCTTAGGCATCACGTAGTGTGGTCCCTCCCATGGACTTGATCATAATTGATATATCACTGTTTATAAATCATAAATAATAAAAAGTGCATTGTTAGGAGAAGGCTTTATGAGTGCCGAAATCCTAATCTAAGTATTTTAGAATTGGAAGTTGAAATCACTCATGTAATCTTGAGGATCTCTCTTTATGGTATTTAGTTTTTCCATGAGAAAATGGTGGTCACTCTTGTCTACCAACTATTTTCAGAGCTTATCCCCCAACTCATCCCAAGTGGTTATAGTATCAGTCTCTAACCCACGAAACCATTAAAGTGATTTTCCCTTGAAGGAAGTGGAAAGGATTCTAACTGCAACATTGTCTTTTATAACATTATATACTACAAAAATGATGGCCACATCAAGAATATGTTTTGCATGAGTAATATGAGTTTCCCCTGTGTAAAAGGGTAGACATTTGAGTACAACAGCAGTTATAGGATCCTATTAGGCTAATAGAATAGGGCTTCCTACATTGAATGCAGGAAAAATTTAGTTCCTCACCATTCTAACAAGACGCTGATTATTACTAGGTGGAGGGAACCTTCCTTAAGGAGGATTTGCATGACCTCCATGTTGTGATGTTGTAACTAGTGATGTTTAAATGCCTCTTTTTATTCTTGGATGAGGCAAGGATAACTCAATATTATGATGATTTCCTTCTCATCTTGTAGAAGCTCTTGTCTTAATTATTCACATAAGTTAACACACTGAGATTCAAAATATAGAGAAATGGAGTCACCAGGTACTTTGATTCATGCAAGTATGAAGAGAAGTACTAATTTTGTCCCACCGAGTGAGCCAAAAAAATTTGTCACATAGATCATGCACTTGTTGAATCTTTGAGTGATCCCATGCAATGTTGGAACATCCCCAAGGTATGGAACCTTTCCACCTCGGGATGAACCTACATAGAAGGCTAGCTTCCTTTGAGACTTGGAGCACTTGATTTAAGATCAATATGCAAGGCTAAAACATTTGAAAGTAACTCTAATCTACTCCATTTACAAGGCTCAAAGTTAGACATAAAAAAAATAAAAAATGAAGTGATGCACCAAGTATACTTATCAGATAGAATTACTTAAAAGCACAATAAAATCCTCACAAAAATATATGATATGCACATGTCTTGCAATATTCCTCCATCTATTATTGTAAATAATAATGCAACTTTATAACAGAAAGGAGGTAACTATTCCACAACTGATATTCAAAGTAACTATACTATTTTTCACATATATTGAAAAAAGATAACTGAGATAAAGGTAGATTAACCAATCACATCAAGGAATTATACATTCACTAGTTATGAATTGATCAATGATTAACACAATAAACTAGATATTTCATGAGAAAATATTGTTATGAATATAACTAAAAGGATCAAAGTATCTAAAGCACTCTTCCAATATTGAAGAGTAAATCCCCAAATGATCTAAAAGTATCTTAAAACTTAATGCATCTAACTATTTATAAGTTTAAGAGGTTAAGCCATTACAGCTAAACCTTTAACAAATTAGTTACTAAAAATAGAGTGTAATTAAGTTCAAGGGAATAGGATCCAATAAAATAACAAATTTATTACATGGGTTTGACCAACTAAACCCTACAACTTTGAATGAATCATAGCTTTGGAGTGATTACAAAAATGGCCACTAGGCTTACCTAGGACTTGCAGCATCTATTTCTTGTTCAGGTTTCTCTTGATCCTTTTCCCACATAACCAAACAGTGCTTGTAAACAATGAAACATTTGATAATTCCTTGTATCTCTTCTTCCTCTGTCCCACACACATAATTATTTATGACATATGTTATGTCAATATCACTCACAACCTTGACAGGAAGCCTTTTCAATTTGTTCACCTCCTTCTTCAGCTGGCTTATGAAATTATGACATTAAACTAACCTATAAATTGAATAAATATTAAAAATTTTAGTTACCTCATCCTCCTCCTTAACTAAACCTTTGAAACTTTCTTTAATATGATCAATCAAAAGGGCATCAATATTCATGTTGAAAAAATTACAATTGATGTTATATAATTCTTGAGAAATGTCACTTAGTCCATCAACTATTTCAATACATTTATTCTCTAATTTATTGATCAAATCTTGTAACACCTGAGATATGAATTTCATGGCCTTTTGATACTCACAATTTTTATAGAAATTATCAATTAAAATCTCCTAGAGAAGTATATTTGGATTCATATCTATAATTTCCTCCCAAGTATTCAAATTCAGGTTTAAATTAATAATATCTTCAGAGAGGATTTCATCTAGCTTCCGAATAGAAAATTTCTACGTCTGCAAATAATTATATAGTTCCACAAATGTTTTGATTAAAAGGTTGGTCTCTTGGAGCATACACTCAATCCACCCATCCAATGATTGTCCCTTCTGACCTATCTTCTCAATTTCAGGATATGAGATATCATAAGGATGGGAAGAGATATGTAGAGCATTCGTAGTTGAAGGACCCATGGTTGGAGTAGGTTGTGTGAATTTCTTCAAAAGAGTAGTGAGATGCTCAACCTTTTATTTCTATTTATCCTTCAAAGCCTTATTTTTGTCATAATTTTCTAACAAATTCCCAAAGGCCACTTGGACATCCTATTTTACACCCTCATGTGTTGACTTTTCTAATGAAAACCTAGAGATTTGATAATCTACTACGGTAATGGTTTATTTGGTTTTTCCTTCTGTGGTGATGGCTATCTCTATGAACCTTTCTCCTGATTGGCTTATTGATAAATGAAAAAAAATCTTTGGCCATTTGGACTTCCTCTTTGGAGTGGGTTCCACCACACTCAAAACAATCACATCTACAAGGGGCACCTTCTTCTTTTTATTGGGGGTTTGGTGATATATCCATTAAGGTATAGCATATTCACATGAAAGTAGCATGATCATACGTGAACTTGGAGCACTAGGTAAAATAATAGCACTGGGTACAACAACTTAAATGGAGGTGATAATGATAGATGGTGTGAGGGTTAGAATAGCTTTGGGAGTAGATGAAATGGGAATGGAAATGGAAATGGAAGAAAATGGAAGTTACTGAGAAAATGGAGTAGAAAGTGGAGACCCAATTATCTCTCCAACTAAGAGAACATGAATGGATGAGAAGACTTGGGCTATCGATGGAGATGAAAAATCATATATGAGTAGAGGAATGGTAGATAATGATGTAGGTGGTGGAGCTAAGGATGGTGATACTAGTAGTGAAAGATAAATTGGCAAACATTGTTATATAACCAAATAAGCACTAACATTAATAACTTTATATACTTTCACTGTATAACACACAACCTTGGTAGTAGGGATATTTGTAAGACAAGAACCACCAACAACAAATGAGATCTTCCTTAGAGCTGTGGTGGCCTTTTGAGTAGACCTCTTACCTTTCGTAGGTGTAGGAAAACTTAGGGTTGGATGGGATTCTATTCTTATAGGTTTTTCTAATCCTTTGGGTGAGATTCCCAAGGTATCTAGCCAATCATATGTTCTTTGGTAGATGGGCCCTGCCCTTTCCTTTGTATTAGAATAATCTTCTTGATACCAATCAATCCATGGTAATGGTTGATTAGCAATGTTATCACTCCTATAAACTTGTTCAAGCACATCATCCTCGTCATATTCAATTCCATCAAGAACATCTGCAACACCATATTGTTTAACTTCATCGATAGTTAACATTTCAAACTCTCGATGTCTAATGATGACCTCATCTCGATAGTGGATCTAGATATCTTCTAACTGAGGAACTGGCCAACCCTGTTTCACTAATTTTTCCCCAATAATCAAAGTTATTTCTAGGGTTGAAAGTTTTCAAGGTAACTTTAGACATTTCTCCATTGACATTCTTTTCCTTGTAAATACTAGCACAAGTGTATCTTCCAATTGAAATGGGAAACTGGACTCCTACCTTACGTCATTTATTTTGAATCTTATGATAATCCAATAACCGACGAACCAATTCTAACAAGACCCATTTATCATTTGGGCATATTGGTAAATTATTAGGAGCACTAAGTAAACCTAGAACTCTAATGTATGTAAATGTTGGGAATTGGAGATATATGGTACCCCATTCCCTAACCTTCTTGAAAGCTTCATAAAAAATTATGTGATTGTAAAAATTATTATCAAAATGATAAAGGAAGACAAAAAAAATCATCAACTCTATAGAAATGTTTATTTCCTTCTTCCATTGTGAGTTGAGGATAAAACTCATAAATCTATGAAATGCTCCTAACACCCTTTGTATTCAACCCATTAAATTCTCCCATGGCAGTTGGTGCATAGATGAGGAAATAAATCATGAAGAATTTTTTCAAATCCAAGAAATTTCCCAACTGAAAACAAATTGAACTACTCATGTTATCTCCCCATATTATAAACTCATGTTTGTTAATGTTAACAATGTACAGAAACATCCACTCTTGAAATTCTCTTGCTGAAGCGAGAACTGAAACTCTACTTAAAAGAACAATAATGTCATTGAATTCCTAAATGAAGTCTGAGCATAACAATGTTTTGGGGAGCTTAGTAACATAGTTCAGATTCCTTATCCCAGTGTTCAATTGCAGCCTTTGGGGAAATTGTTACATATTCCTTGACATCAACAAGTTTGCATAAGTCTTTGAAAAAATTGGTGTCTAGCTTAATCATAAATTTACCATCATCATCCTTTATTGATTTAGAGGCCTTATCAAAGTGAGTTGCTACATCAATGAATAACTCATGGCAATGCATGGATGAAGGAAAACTAGCAGAGACAACAAGCCCACAGTCAAATATGGCTTGTATCTAAGATTTTTTATTAGAGTCCTTTTGTCTTTCATAGAATTTTGGCATATCCAACTATCCCAAGTCTTTGTCTCCAATGTTTCCCAAATATGAGGAAAGGCATGTACGAGGGGAGACTCCTTAGAAGGTATAATTCATATTTTCCTTGCTTTTTATGAAGAAGTTTACATCAGTTCGAGGTTTAGAACTCGAACTAACCTTGAAAATTTTTATAGAAACAATTTTAAAGACTTTGAAACACCGAAGTCCAAAGGTCT
The DNA here is from genome assembly GCA_019776745.2 of Taxus chinensis. NCBI lineage: Eukaryota > Viridiplantae > Streptophyta > Pinopsida > Cupressales > Taxaceae > Taxus > Taxus chinensis. The sequence continues at coordinate 451,033,573 of CM034154.1, read as the reverse complement.
GAAGACAAAACCTCTGAAAACAATCTAATTTCGAAAAGATGAAGACTGAAACTCTGAAAATCCAAAATCTTCTTAGTTCCAAAACCTAAAAAGCACACCTCCAAAAGTAAAAAAGGCAACAAGTTTCAAAACCTAAAAAGCAAACCTCCAAAATTCCAAAAATAAACAAGTTCTGAAGGTCTAAAATGATGCTAAATCCAAAACTAAACTCTGAAATCGAACTCATCATAGTTCCGAAATGCCGAAAAAGCATAACTTTGAAATGTAGACCTTCGAAACATAGACCTCCAAAATGCAAACCTCTGAAACACAGACCTCTGAAATGAAGACCTCTAAAAAAAAACACCAACAAAAGCACACCAACTCCAAAATCTAAAGGTTTTGAACCTCTGAAATGAGGATTTTTCAAAATCCTCGGGTTTGATGAGACTCAATGCTTGCATGATACGAAGCTCTCAAGATTGAATGAAAAACTAAACAACATTTTTGAAATGAATAAAAATGAACAATGAATTGGCAGTGGCTTCCATGTTCAAGCACGAAGAAAAATAATGGAAAGAAATAAAAAATAAAACAATGGCAATCTAAACCAAAAATATTAAAGAAAACCCAAAAAATTACCTTGAAAGTGATGCCTAAAAAGTATGGTATGGTGTGGTAAAAATCAAGGTGTCAGAGTGAAAGTCGGGTGAAAATGATGAGTGAAAATCCATGTTTATATAGATAAACCTAAAATTAATGCCCAAAATTCAACATGTGTGGTGTGGTTGGGAATTAAATATTGTGCAGAGAGTCTGAAATATGAAATGTAAGTGTGACCGTTCTAATGTGAAACCCAAAGTATAAAACCTGAAAGACTGAAGTTCTGAAATTTCAGAACTTCAAGATTTCAGACTTTAGAACGTAGGAATGAAAATAGCCCCAGGTGTAAAGTGAGACTCTGAAATCTGAAAACCTAAAGTTTTGAAATTTTGGAACTAAAACATGAAAATGATAAAAAATGTCAAAGAGAATTTTGAAACCTGAAAGCCCAAAGTTCTGAAATTTTGTAACTTCGGGATTTCAGACTTCGTAAATTTAAGAAAAAAATTTATTTGCAAATGACACAAAACCTGAAGTAAGAGAACCTTTGCACTCAGAAGTTCAAAATTTTGGACTTTGGAAAACTCATGATTCCTGAAAAACTTAGGCAATAAATTTCAAAAAATGGTAGAATTTTTTTTAAAACTACCCTCCTGTTAAAGCTAACATAAAAGGTTAACATTTTTGGCGATATCTGGGGAATTCCTACATACTAAGTATTAGGAAAGTAGACTTATATAATCCATTGGGAAAAATAGTCTCAAAAATATTTTCAGAGCACACACCAAAAAAAAAACAAAATGAAAAGAAATAGAAAAAAAAACAATGTGCAAAACACATAGAGGTAATGAAAAAAACAAACATTCTACACACACAAAATCGTCAAAATAAAGCTTAGAGATGAATCCCATTCACATGAATGGGAAATTATTCTGCATTGAGTTTCGATAAGAAATAAAAATTTTCTTCCTTGCAAATTGTGATGATATATGGTTCACTCCAGAGGGAATCAAATTTAGAATTAATACCTGGCTTGGCCCTATTAGCATCCCATTTGAGAACCAAATATCCTTCATGGAACTCCTTGTTGGATGCCTTTTAAAAAAAAAATTTAACTTGAGAATGGTGTTATTATAGAGTATTCATTTCCTTGTTCCTTGTTTCTTCTAGCTCCATCAGTTCAGAGTACGTGACTGTCATTGAATCATTTTTCATATGTTCCAATTGATGTGTCAATTCAAAAGAAGGCATCTCAAGAGATAGTGGGATTTTTGATTCCCTCCCATATAACATCATAAAAGGTGAATTACCAATAGTAATTTTGGGTGTAATCTAATTTTCCCGTAGGGTGGTTTTGATCTGAGTGTGTCAATTTTTTCTATTGGTTTCCATTGTATGCTTGATGATTCATATGAGATTCTTGTTACTGGACTCCATCTAATCCATTCCCCTATGGGTAATAATTAAATAAAGTTTTTAGATAAACCCCATTATTGGAAACCCATTCGGTTAATTTAAAACAAAGAAATTCCATTACATTGTCTGAAATTACTATAAATGGGACACCAAAATGTGTCATTATCTCCTCCAGAAAATTAAGGACAGACTTTTCGTTTCCCTCTTTAAGTGCCATAGCTTCCATCCAATGAGTGAAGTAATCCATCATGGTGAGGACCCATTTGTGTCCATCAATTGATGGAGGATTAATCATCTTGATGAAATCCAACCCCCATTGGAAAAAGGATTGGTCGACTTGAATTGGGTGAAGAGGCATGGCTTCTAATATCTTCTTTCCTACAAAGAAAGCACATTCTTTGCATTTCCATACCCAAAATGGGTATCTTTGAATAAATCCTGCCAGTAGTAACTGACTCTCATGATATTTGTAGCGGTTATGTGTGTAATATAATTCCCTCCGAATAGACCATTATGAAAATTTTCTAGTACCTTATTTACCTATTATGATCCTATGTACCAAAGAAGAATACCATTCAAATCCCTTCAAAAGAGAACATTATCCACCATAATGTAAGGAATAGACTGAAGAAATAATCTTCATCTTTGAACTTTGTCCATGCTCGCAGGGTATTCTCCTAAAAGGAGAAAAAATTTCATATTTGATAGCCAATCAATTTGGTTATCATCCTGAGGTTCACTAAGGAGCATCGTGTATTTTTCTACCTTTGACTCCAAATCTACAGCTAACTGTTGACACAAACCTTTACCCTTGATGAGATTAGTGACGTTAATGGGAACGTTGTATTCCATCACTTTAGTGACCATTGGGCACGTTTCTCATTCACATCTTTATTTAACAAAAAACTTTAACTCTAGATTAAGACATCATCAAATGTATCTTGTTACTAGACAACATGTATATGAATTTATTCAAAGCCTGAATAACAACAAAAAATTGTTTCTCAACAAATGAATATTTGAGCTCGTAAACCATTAGGTATTGATTAAAGAAGGTAATTAGATATTCCATTGATTCGTTATTTTTCTGAGTGAGAATCTAATAAATACTGTCTTGACCAGAAAAATCATAGATAATGAAATCCCTGTCAAACCTTGGATTCACCAATGTAGGTGCTTGAGAAATGGTTACCTTAATGGATTCAAAACTCTCCTTCCCTTCCTTTGTCCATGAGAAAGGTATATATTTCTTCAACATGGTTGTTTATGGTTTGGTTGGGGCTATAAAATGAGGGTTGAAACTCCACACAAAATTTATTGTTCCAAGAAAAATATAAATTCCTTTCTTGTGACTTGGAAGAGATAGGGACAATATCGAGCATATTCTAGCTGGATCAATGGATAGTCCTTCGGTTGATACCGCATGCTTTAACAACTTACCTTATTATACAATGAAAATACATTTCTTGGGATTTAAAGAAATTCTAATCTCCCTGCACCTCTTGAATACTTTCCCCAAATGAGCCATGTGATCCTCTGCATGTTTAGAATACATTGTTATATCATCCAAGTTTACCAAGATAATATAATTGATTAGTCCCTAGAAAGCCATGTCCATGGCCCTTTTGAAGGTAATGCCAACATTATATAACCCAAATGGAATTTTATTATAGGCATAGGTGCCCCACTTGGTTATGAAATCCTTTTTGAATTGATCATATTATTTGACCAGAATCTTATTATAACTTGAATATGCATCAAGAAAGGAGAACCTTTATGCTCCAGCCACCATTTGCAAAATCTGCTCCATTGATGGAAGAGGATAATTATCTTTTAAAGAAGCATGATTCAAATCCCGGAAGTCTAGACATTACTGAATTTCTTCGTTCTTCTTTATTACAGGAACTAGATTTTCTACAAAAGAGAAATTATTGATTGGGAAAATGAAGCAAGCCTAAACAAGCTTGGTTAGCTCCTTCCTCATTAGTCACTCAATTTTGGGATTAACCGACCTCTTTTTCTAATGGACTGGTTTGGAATGAGGATCAAGTTTGATGGTATGTTGTGCCAAAACTAGATCGAAACCATGTAGATATCTATAAATCAATGCAAAAACATCATTATATTCTTGAAAAAGTTTGAAAAAATCCTCTTTCTCCTCTGGGGTACACACTTTTCCGATATTCAAAATTTTTTCATTTGCTACCTCAACTTCTTCAAAAGCATCCTCTTTGATTACTATATTAGAATTCTTCCTTCTAACTTGATCATCTGATTTAAAAATGGACTCAAGAGTGACTAGACCCTTTGGTAATTTGTTACTTTTTAATTGAATGATTTGGTCACCGTATGCTTCTTTTAACTTAGATTGATTTTTTTAAAACAAACTTTACTTCTTCTTGCAAGAAAAGAATGATATTCTCATAAATTTCAAAAACCTACCAACTTCCTACATCATCAGGAATTGTTGGACAAACAAACATCTTAATAGACTATTTTTCCTCCTTCATTACATCAGTAGGAATTTCATAATGTGATCCAAATGTTGCAAGTATATCTGTCTTGGTTCTGATTCCTAGGAACCATGTGAATCCTTAAATATTTGAAGTCTTCAATCAAACTCCATATTATTTTTTTATAATATCTCAATAGATAATTTTTTGATGCACTACGAGTTTGTACTTGATGCGTTATCAACTCGCTATCTCTAAAAATAATCCAGGATTTGATACCCCTTTTTAGGGCTACTTGAATTCCTTGTACCAAAGCCTCATACTTAGTAACATAATTAGTGAAGCTAAATTGTAATCAAAAGGATGAAAAATATTTAGTTATTTATGGAGAAATAATCATGACACCAACACCTAATCCATTTTTACTCCTCGAGCCATCAGAAAATAGTTTCCAAATTACTTTAGAGTTGTTTTGAGGCTTGACGAGTTGTGGTGTGATCACATCCTCTTCGTGAATACAATATGTACCCAATCTCATCTCTTCTAAAAACAACACACCAGATTCTTCTTCAGCTAATGCTTCATCATATGGGTCATACTGATGATTTATACTGACTTCATCCATAATAGTGTTTGGGACTTCTTCCAAAAGAGTGGTTGGTTTGTGATCAACATCTTCTTCTTCTAGATCATGAATGGTGTAATTCCCATTAATCAGACTAGTGGTATGGGGATCCACATGATTATGAATTTTTTTTATGCCCTTATATTCATCTTGGTTCCGTACTAAGTCCTAAGAATCATATGTGACCAGTCAGCTAATAGGTAACCACCATTTTTGGCAGTAAAATCTCGTGATATGAAAATGGCGAAAAGAGGAGGAATATTGACGATCGATATATCTTATGTGAACAAAAAACTGGGACATGCATTTATAGTAAGTTAAAGTCCTTTGATGATTCCAACAGTTTGTAGCAGTGTTCCATCCAACTGAAAAACTCCTCTAGAGACTAGCATATATTGCATTCCTAGCACATCTGTAATTTTCTTTGGCATGACTGAGCTACTGACACAAGAATCAATCATGTAATTATGTACATCATGATCACCTATGATCAGGGAAAGATAGAATGGTGGTGTTTTTTCTTCTCAACAAGACTTTTCCTTTCTGGTTGACACAAATTTGTAGCATTTATTGCTCCATGACCTAATGATTTTTTAGTTATACCAAAAATTTTCAGAGCCTCTTGCAACAAGTTTCTTTCAGAAGGAATTGAGAGTGCATCCCACATGGTAACACTCAGGTTGGTCTTCTTCATATGTTCTACAATACTAAAGGGAATTACTCCTAATTTGCTGATATTTCTTTGGGTGTTAGAATCCTATTTTGGAAAATGTTTGTTGGGTACTATGATGCCCGAAGATCCTTCCTTCCTCACATCCTAGCTAGGTTTTGATTCTCACAGTTTATTTCCTGCATTTATATCAACTACTTCTTACAGCCAAGGATGTGAAGTAGATGCTTGATCAAATTTGGAAGATTGGGATTCCATTTCCCTATTTTGGAGTGGGTATTTGTTGTGACTGATGAAGAATCAATATTCAAACCATAGAAATAATCCTTTTGACAATTTAGTAAAGTGGTTTCCTCATGAGCATGTGCTTGATTATATGCTTCTTGTGTGGAAAAACTTTTTGTTTCCTTTGGTGGAGCAGATACACTTTGAACCATGAGTTCCTGGCTCAAAAATCCATTTGGGAAAAGATTTTGATTGTGAGGTTGAGAACAAGGATAATATCATTCATAGTATTGAACTATATAATTCTAGACTTCTACAATAGCTCCAGAAGAACTAGCAGCAAGGGAAATCCTGAAATTTAGGGGCTTGACATTTTCTGCTCGACTTGTGACTTGATTTTGCACCTAATTATTCCCTTGTAATGATGGATGATTTGATTGATATTGCTGATTCTGTGATTGGTACGAATGAGAATATTGAGACCATTTCCTCTTGAGTGCTATGAGTTCATTTCCAAAATTTTGTAGCAGTAATTTGACTTCAACCAGATAGTTTGAAGGAACATGTGCAGTCATAACTGGTTGGCTAGAAGTTGATGGAACAGGGGAAAATGTTGGTTGATTACTTGAAATTTCAGCAAACAAAGGCATGGGAGGTATGGGTGAAATTTTCCTTCTTTGGATCGAATATTTATTTTCCCTTATTGCCACTTCATAGGCATCAAGAATTTTGGTCACTCCTGTGGATTGGATCATAAATTCTATATCATTTTTCAAAGATCATAAATAATACAAAAATGCATTATTAAGAGAAGGCTTTATGAGTGTTGGAATCCTATTCCAATTCTTTTGGAATTAGAAATTGAAATCACTCATTTACCCTTGAGGAGCTCTCTTTATGGTAATGAGTTGTTCCATGAGTGACATGTGGTCACTCTTGTCTTTGAACTATTTTTAGAGTTTCTCCCTAAAATCGTCCTAAGTGGTTATAGTACCAGCCTCTAACCCAACATCAGGAAGTATGGTCCCTCCCATGGATTGGATCATAACTACTATATCGTTGTTCAAAGCTCGTAAATAATACAAAAATGAATTATTAGGAGAAGGCTTTATGAGTGTTGGAATCCTATTCCAAGTCATTTGGAAGCAAAAGTTGAAATCACTCATGTACTCTTAAGGAGCTTTCTTTATGGTAGAGAGTTATTCCATGAGTGACATGTGGTCACTCTTACGTTCGAATTGTTTACAAATATTCTCCATGAAATCATCCCAAGTGGTTATAGTAACAACCTCTAACCCATGAAACCATTGAAGTGATTTTGATTTGAAGGAAGTAGTAAGGAGTCTGATCGCAATGTTTTCTTCTCTAACATTATGTAGTGCGCAAATGTTGGCCACATCAAGAATCTGTTCCATAGGAGTAATATGAGTTTTCCCTATGTAAAAGTGTAGAATTTTGAGTACAGTAGTAGGTATAGGATCCTGTTGGGCTAATAAAAGAGGGTTTCCTGCATTTAATGCAGGAAACACTTGGTTCCTTTCCATTCTAATAAGAGGATGATTGTTCCTAGGTGGAGGAAACCTTCCGTAAGGAGGATTTGAATGACCTCTACATGGTGATGTTGTAACTAGTGATGTTGAAATGCCTCTTCTTCCTCTTAGAGGACACAAGGATAACTCAATATTATGATAATTTCCTTCTCGTATCGAATAATCTCTTATCTGAATTCTTCTTATAAGTTAACACACTGAGATTCAAAATCTTGAGAAATGAATTCTTTGTGTACTTTGATTCATGAAAGTATGAAGATAAGTACCAAATCTATCCCACCAGGCGTGTCAAAAAATTTTGTCAGATGGATCACACATTCATTAAATGTCTGAATGATCTCGTGCGATATTGGAACATCCCCAATGTGTGGTACCTTGTCACCTTGGGATGAACCTCTAGATAAGGTCGGCTTCCTTTAAGACTTAGAGAACTTGATTCAAGATCAATATGCAAGGCTAATTTTTTTTAAAGTAAATATAATATACTCCATTTATGAGGCTTTAAGTTAGAGATAAACATAAGAAACATGAAGTGATGCACCAAGTATACTTAACATATAGACCTAATTAAATGTACAATCAATGCCTCACAACAATATATGATATGCACATGTCTTGCAATCTTCCTCCATCTATGATTGTAAATAATAATGTAACTTTATAATAGAAAGGAGATAACTTTTCCACATCTGATATTAAGAGTAAATATATCATTTTCACATAGATTAAAATAAGATAACTAAGATAAAGGTAGATTAACCAATCACATCAAGGAATTAAACATTCACAAGTTATGAATTGATCAATGATTAACACAATAAACCATATATTTCACATTAAAATATTGTTGCGAATATAACTGAAAGGATCAAATTATCTGAAGCACTCTTCTAAGATTGAAGAGTAACTCCCCAAATGATCTAAAAGTCTCTTAAAAATTAATGCATCTAACTATTTATAAGTTTAAGAGGTTAAGCCATTACAGCTGAACCTTTAACTAACTAGTTACTAAAAATAGAGGGCAATTAAGTTTAAGGGAACAAGCTGCCATAAAAATAGTGAAGTTGTTGTACAGGTTTAACCAAGTCAACGCTGCAACTTTAACTAACTCAGAGATTTGGAGCCATTCCAACAATGGCCTCCAGGATTAGTTGGGACATGCAACATTTGTTTCTTTTTTAGGTTTCTCTTGATCCTATTCCCACATATCCAAGTGGTTCTTATAATCAATGAAACATTTGATAATTCCTTATATCTCTTCTTCCTCTTGTCCCACATGCATAATTATTTTTGACATCTATTGTATAAACCTCTCTCGTAACTTTGAATGGAAGCCTTTTCAATTTGTTCACCACCTTCTTCAGTTGGCATATGAAATTCTAACATAAAACTAACCTGTAAATTGAATTAATATTGAAATATTTAGTTACTTCATCATCCTCCTTAACTAAACCTTTGAAACTTACTTTAATATGATCAATCGGAAGAGAATCAATATTTTCGTTAAAACATTTAAAGTTGATGTTATCAAATTCTTGTGAAATGTCACTTAGTTCATGCACTATTTCAATATGTTTATCCTCCAATTTTTTGATCAAATCCTGCAACACCTAAGATTTGAATTCCATGGCATTTTGATACTCAAAAAATTAGAGAAATTATCAACTACACCCTCCTATAGAAGTAGATTTGGATTCATATCTCTAATTTCCTCCCAAGTAGTCAAATTTAGGTTTAAATTATTAATATCTCTAGAGAGGATTTCATCTAGCTTTTGAATAAAAACTTTCTCCTTCTGCAAATCATTGCATAGTTCCATAGTTGTTTTTATATTTTTAGACGTGGAAGAGCATATTCAACCACAACTTTATAATTTTTTTTGTCAAGGATCAATGTCCACAGTGTGAGATAATAAAGTTGAGTCAGCTTGCTTCAAATGTGACATTGATATGCTCAACCCATTTCTTGGGATTGAGTCTTTAAAAGCCTTGTATTCTTGGAGTCATACTTAAAGATGTGAAGAAGATTCCCATGGGTTATTCCTCAACGAGTCTTGGATTTTCACCAAGATTTGTTTCATTTTGAAATGAATTCCTCAACAATTTCATGCATCTATCGTCATGAAAAATGATAGTCATTGGTTTTTCATGGAGTAGGGGTGTCTAGCTCCATCAACATTTAAGTCCAAAGTGGCATAACTGATATAGCAAAAAGTGACCCAAGGCATAGTGAAAGTTGTTTTATGTTGATCTTCTTCTACAATTTTGAATCTGATTGTAGACAACAGAAACTCATCCATGAGAGACAACATCTACATGGGGCAGCTGTAAAATCTATGATCTATGTCGATGTTTGGTGATCGAAAAATCATCTTTAGGTATAGGCTTTGTTGCATGTCATGAAAGTTTTTACAAATGGTCAGATGCCCAACCTAGTAGTTTTTCCTACTAGGGAAAATATTGGAGCATCTAGGTCAAAATAGTTGAAATGGAGTTTGTAATGATAACCGATGGTACTAGGGTTAGAATAACTTTGGGAGGATCTTCTTTGGGACAAGCAATGGAAAATTTTGGAAATGCAATCTTGCTAATATTTTTTGCTTAGACAGTGGAGACTTCACATCTTTATGTCTCCAACTGAGATTAAGTACTACTAGAGATGGATCAATACCAAACATAGGGCATACGATAAGACCATGCAAAAGAAGATCTGAGAACTCCTTTAGGAATGGTAGACAATGATGAAGGTGGCTTGTTCTTCTAGCTAATAAGGATGCCTGATATTGATAGTGAAAGAGATCTTGGAAAACCTCATCTGATGTCAACTAGTTAATGCACTAAGATCAGTTTCCTCAATTAATTACACGTATAGAAGACACATCCTGGTAGTAGGGATATTATCAAGAGCCAAGAATAATTTAATCAACATAGTCAGATCTTGTTTGGAGATTTAGGAATATTGGAAGAATTATGCAAGGGGTATACCTCCTTGTCAATATGACAAGAGGATTTCGGGAAACTGAGGGATAGTGGATTGGGATTCTATTATGGAGAGGTTGGTCCAGACTCCTATTCACCAAAGTAGACATTCCAATGTTTAAACTATACATTGGAAACCTTTATTTTACGGTTGTCGGCCAGTAAACTACCTTGAGTTCCCATGAAATCAAGAATATTCTTCATCATTTTACCAATGAATCAAGAGAGTATATGCTCATATTAGCAATGGTCCCACTCAATAAGTTAAGGGTAGGTGAGAGCACATCATCCTGATGGCAAAGATTCGACAGTGTGGTGGAAGAGATTGCAATGACGATGAGGTCTTTATATTGGCATCATAGATGGAACTTATTTTGACTGGTCATTGTCTAATGATGACCTCATCTCAACTAGTCGATCTGGATAGTCTTCTAGCTAAGGTCATCATGGGAGGTACTCTCACCAGGTGGTTGCTAAATTTTCACTCGAGTAATGCAAGCCAGTTCAAGGTTGGGAATTGACAGTAAGGGGTAACTTGGGGACACCTTATTTGCATGCGACCTTATTCCTCATCCTTGAATAAATACTAGCACGAGTGTATCTTTCAATGCTAAATGGGAAATTGGAATCCTACCTTATTTCATGTATTTGAGAATGTTCATGATGGTATAGAGTAACGTCGATGAACCATATGGTGTAAGATGGCCCATTGAGGTCACTCGGGCATCTTGAGATACCAAAAATTAGAAAAAAGTAGGAATCCTAGATCCCAATGAATATTTTTCCTTTTTGGGTCTTGGACACATGTGGAGCCTACCACAATCCTTTAAGTGATAATAACAAATGCTTCAATTCATAAAATTTTGATATTTCCTGTACCCTTTGGATTATCAAAACTTGAGTGGCAGAGAAGGTAGATGAGGAGGGGATATGGATGAAGTTTGCGAAAGAGAGGAGTGGATGATGATGATGTGTTCCATGTTGATATAGATGGGAGACTATCATAAATTTGTGAAATGCTCCTGACACCCTAGTGGATGATGATGAACCCATTGAGATTGTGATAGCACGGTAGCTTCTGCATAGATGAGGAAAATATGGTTCCCAATAACCTTCTACTTCAAGTCAAGACATTTCCCAACTATTACAAGGGTTTAACTGTTCACCATGGATGGTAACCCCATCTTACATCAACATGCTTGAATTTGAGAAATTGTATGTAATGTAGATGGTATGGCATGCATTTCGTTGAAATTCTCTTACTGAAGTCATTCAAACAATAGATTACTCATGGGCACAATGGATGTCCACAATGACTGTACTAGGGTGGGAGAATGACAGTGCCCGAAATTGATTTAGGAAGATTAGTAAGGTTTTTGGCCAAATGATTCTTCATCATGATATATGTATCATATGTTATAGATGGTCCATGATGTCCAGTACTCTAAGGATCCATTACTACATTTTACCTCGACATCTGGAAGTTAGAATAAGTCTTCAAAGATATTGGTGTACACCCTAGGTTACAGCTTCATCATCATGGTATCCACTAATGATGTAGAAGGCATTATTGAATGTGAGCGTGTTGTGATATAAGACAAACTCAAAGCAATGAATGGATGAAGGAAAATTATGTGTTGGGCCACGTAGTGGTAAGTCTTGTATGAAATGAAGGCTTGCAGTGGAAATTGTTGGATGAGGGGCTTTTAGATGTGTGACAAGGGCTATGGAATTTCTAACTGGGATCCCAATGTCCTTTGGTTCGTGCATTTCTTGAGGAGAGGCGTGTATAAAGGGATACTCTTTAAAATGTATAAAGGATGTTTTAAGTACCTTTTTATAAAGAAGTTGACATCATTTCACTGTTTGGAACAAGATCAAACCTTGTTTGATGATTTTATATTAGTCATGCGGTGGTGAAGATTCGTGGAGACATGGAGTAGCTCTGAAGGTTCTACTACACAGATCCTTCGAAAATATGAAGCCTAAAACTCTAAAAATCTGGGGGTTTTGTGAATGGCCTTTGACTTTAATAATATCTACTTCCAAAAGTGGGGAATGGTGGATGTTCTACCACACGAATATATTACGTACCTTCGAATGTCTAAAAAGTGACAAGTAGTCTGAATGTGGTTAGAATAAACAAGTTCCAAAGAGTCCAGGGTTTTTTCGAGATTTTTAAAATGAACTCCTGATTGGAAGCATGGGTCATAGTTCCATGATTAGGAAAGTTCCAGAATTATGATAAGCATCACAAGCTTCTGATTTTATGAGGACCTTCGAGGAAGATACATCATCCTTGAAAAAACGATTTCTACCTAAAGAACGATTATACTCTTGGATATAAAGGTTTTGAAGTTATCAAATGACGCCTATTAGTAACATGACCCTTGTGTTTAAAAAGAGTTGATATCTCTTCATGATTCGAACCTAATAAAACTTAAATCAAACCTTGAAAATGGCAGGGTTTGAAATAGTACAAAAATGCTGAACAAGTCATTAGATTGCTGTTGATGTTGTAAGTCACAAAGTTCAAAAGAATGTTGAGATCCTATCCTACAAATGACATTGCAATCAAAGACACTGCACCAAACTTTTAATTAGTAAACCCAATAGTAAGTAGGCTACCTAGTGAAAGTGCCAATCCCTAGAAAGTCTGATATGGCTTCAGTCATAAGGATGTCAACCCACTGGTTTTAGAGTGAAAATCAAGCGATACATAATGGGTGAAAATCCATGTTTATATAGGATGGATACTTGAAATTAATGATTCTTCTGATAGTTTCAACACGTGTAGGGTGGTTGGGAATTAAATGTTATAGCATGATAGAGTCTTAAACCTAGATATATGCAAGCTATAACCATAGAAATATGAATCCTGAATTCATTATTAAATATCTTCAAGTATAATGATGGGTTCTCGAAAGTGAGCTCTGGTTAATCTGATCTCAGATACTTCAAAGAGGTTAGAACTTCGTAATCATTGGTATGGTCGTAACTCTAACATGAAAATGATTAGAGACGAATATCAAAGAGAAATCTAAAACCTTGAAATCTCTGAAGTCGTACTGATAATTTCAGAACTTCGGGAGTGTTGGAATATTAGATACTTTAGGAAAAAATTGTACTTACAAATGACATCCAGTTTGAAGCTAAGTTGAACCTCCACAATTCTAGAGTCCCAAATTTCCAGACTATGGAAAACTTCATAGCGGTCATTCAAACCTTAGGCAACAAATTTCAACTCGAATGGTGAAGAATTTATTTAAAACTAGGCTCTCGTTAAAACTCACTTTGTAGCCTCAAGAATCCCTTATACAAAATGGTTTGTGACAGATGCGTTGGGAATTGATCTAAATGTAGTAACACAAATTTGTTATCAATGGATCAATGAGTATACGTTGACCATTCATATCCTAGTGAATAGACTATACCTGGTGGATAACTTCCAGAAGACGGAATTATATGTCTGGTTATCTTCATGAGCTTGGCCACCTATATAGCCATCTACAGAAATCCAAACTCTTGATAGTATGTTAGAAAGGACAAAGAAATATATGTAAATAATAAGTAATAATCTGATAAAGGCTATAAAAGGAAGGATTGACTATGAAATGCAAGCATTTCACTATATCATGTGAGCGTTTCTGAAGGTGTAAGACCTAAGCATGTATGAGAATATAAATTTTTTATAACTTAAATTAATGGTCTGATTTTGCCATTATAAGCCTACTGAGTCAAAGAAGATCTATTTAATAGATGATGCCTTAAGAGACATGAATAAAAGATGTTTTCAAGATCAAAAATACTAACCTTGGGATTAAATGGAGGATATGGAATTGTCATAATCTAATAAACTAGAGTAGGATCTTAAGTATGGCTGGTCTGTATGACAGAAAATCAACACGTGACCTTCTTCACAGCCTGACCTCCTGAGGTCATGTGCCGAGACAGTCGGTGTCGAATTAAAATGGGAGTGAAAGTGATGTAGTTGACTAAGCTAATTGGGAAAAATTATGTCTTCAACACATAATAATGGAATCTGTGAATCTAAGGCAAAGAATGCTCTCCTAACCTGAAGGGGTGTGATGGTAGGGTCTGATATGATAACTACTCAGAGACTCCAATTGATGTCTAGTGCAGCCGAGATTTTATTGATTGGTTGCGGAATATGTGGAAAGTAACCTGTAGGTGCCTCATATGGGTTTCCAGACAAGGTCATGGAAATTAAGACAAGAGATGTAGTGAAGCTATAGGAACTAAGGGCGATTCTCTAGTCTTGTCTAGAAAGTCTTAGCCTGATCGGCTGCTATATTCAACAATGAAAGTTGTGCAATAATATCAAGTGGAAGCGGTGAAGATATGAATATGAGTGTGCCTAAGCTAGTGTTGATATCTAACTAACAAGCAGGCCCGTTGGGTTGCAGGACCTGTGGGTCACAACTAAAGACTTGTTGAGGTTGAGGCCCTTATATGGTCATGCATGCAATTAAATCCTATTTCCAGGAGCAGTCCAAAAGTCATAGGCCTTATTAGTAGCTATGGTCAATGTCTCTAACTGTCTTACTTTCTCTGCAAATGTGGCGGGTGTGCGTAAGATTGTTAAGCACAAACTTGTGTCAATGTCAGTTATTAGCTCTCGCTCGTTGGGTTGTGGGACCAAGGGATCGCAAATGTAGGTCTTTTCCTATTGTGGACCATTGATGGTAATGCAAGATGAATTGATTTGTTTTCGATAAATAAACTATCTATCAAAGGAAATATAAGCTATATTTTTGTTGTTTTCTCAATATATCAGAACAAAGCAATAAAACAAATTAATCTATAGAAATAAATATTGTTGTGCTTTTATAACTTTTAGGACAATGCATCTAATCTAATAAGCAAATTTAAAATAAGTAATTAGTCTTATGTAGCTAACCATGTGTGCAGATGTGTGAATCTAAATATAAGATCTATTCTAATTCAAATAAAATCTTTCCAACCCTACCTCGGAAGTGAAGAACAAATCATGAATCTAACAGAGTTATTGTTTCCCCACAACTTCCCTGGCAATATTAAAGAGAAAAATTCTTATTGATTTGATCTACTTGCAATTATCTGATTAACTGAAATGAATTGTTTCTCTACTTTATTTGATATGCAATTGACAATTTGACAAAACAAAGCAAACAAATACACAACTCCAACCTGGAAGAGCAAGAGGTTTGGCAAATCCAGTAGTATGAGTTTATGTCTGCTCATTTCTTTCCTTTCTTTCTCTGAGTGTTCATGTGAGTCCAAGGATTGGGAATGCAAAGAAAAACAACAAGAGGATGGCGCTTGAGCGATGGCAGCTTAGATGTAATCTAGACATAATGCAAGTAGAATAAAGATAGCACAAGAGATCTGAACTTGGCTATGCAATTCCTAGCAAGATTATGGCAGCACAACAATGCAAGATACACAGAATTCTCAGGCCCTTTTGCTTGAATACAAGCATGGAATATATAGGAATGGAGGATAGGAGGTTACTTCATCCACCAGGAAATGAAGAGGCAGTTTCACTCATTAAATCTATTTAAAAATAGTAGGAGCAAGGAGAACCAAGCAAATGAAGCTATTTTTAGCAAATTTGGCTCATGGATGCATTTAGAAAGAAAAATTAAGTGAATCTTCGCATGTAATTTTACGCATGAATATTCTATAAAAATCGACTAGGACCGCCGCCCTATGTAGGGTGGCGGTTTAAGGACTGCCACTCTTCCTGGGTGGCAGTTTCGATTCTTAACGCCAAAATGAGCACAGAAAGAAGGGTGAAGCTAGATAAATGCAAGGAAAAGTTAAGTAAGGCTATCTAGGCTACAAATATACACTGAAAATGGGATTTGGAGCTTGAAGACCTTCTAGAAAGGACTCTGAAACATCATTGGGGACTTTTGTACCTATTTTCCCAACAATGTAGCACGTGTAATTTTGGGTGTGTACATATTGCCCCCTCGGAGAAATGTCTTAGCCATGAAAGAGGCATAAAATGTAGAGTCTGACTATAGTGTTCCCGAAATGGGGGAGTTAGAAGCTATACCTGACATGCCCGTATGTGCTGAAGAGTCTTGTCGTCCAAACTCCCGCTACCTGCAAAAGAAAAGGAAGACTCAAGTGCAGATAGACAAAACATCAAACAAATAAACATTAAATTAAAACGACAAGAGGACTTACCATTTTTGTGGGGACATAGAAATATACCTGCACCAATGCTCCATCCCTGTAAAACACATACACATTCAAAATGAAGCTTAGAAATATCATATATATATCAAAACAAATTCATTTCTCAATTCATTTGTGCATTGTTGATTTGGATTGTTTGATTGATTTGGAGCTCTAGATTCATGGTGACCGTTCTTGATGAGAATACAGATGATATGTTCATGTCGAGATCATGATCATGCCTCCATGAATGGGAGATCAACCAGCATGCTCTCAAGTTAGTTATCTCCTTCTTTGTCTTTTTGTACCTAAAATTTTAAATGTTGAAAACTTCACCCAGGGGGGAGATTTTCAAAGTTTCTTGTCTTGAATGAGTCTTTAATGGGGGTGCCCATAGGGCATGCTTTTATTTCATCACAAATGGTCAATTTCATCATTTTTGGTCATTTTTAGGGTTAAGGGCACATTTTTAAAATTGGTTCAGGACCGTCACCCAAAGCAGGGCAGTGGTCACAGGACCACCACCTAAGGCAGGGTGGAGGTCTTAGAACTGCCGCCCTGCACTAGGTGGCAGTTCGGGACAGAATGTCAAAATGTGTTCAAAACATGACTTTTTTTGGATTTTTGATAGTTTACTATGTTTTTAATGAGCTTATCATGTGATGTACTTTCCTAACTTGATCTTTTCTCATGTTTTGGTGGATGCAAAAAAAGGTGGATTACATACGCTGGAGCATAGAGAGAGAGTGTGATTGGCTCCCTGGGATTTTAGATCAGCTGACACAAAATGAGACAGATCTTTTACATATGGTATACATCTGGTGGATAGCATAGGTGCCCCATGTTGCTCCTGCCAATCACATTTTGTGTGACTTATTCTCTTACTAAGATGCATACCAGAATACCTTTCGGTTTCCACGTGTCATGGGGGAGTGGGCTATTACCCCAAAGGATGTATACCACATCATTGTACTCCCAGTACTTGGTAGGAGACTAACTTAAGAGATAATGGGGTCCAACGCCATGATGACATAGTGGGGCACGTATATGGGAAATGCCATTGTCTCATCTAGCTCAAAGAAGGGAATGAAGGTTTGGTCCATTGATACTACTCCCATTCCTATCCTTCGGAGAGCCATCACGGGTATCTTGTCATCAAGATTATTTGGGGACAAGTGAGGAGATATGATTTTATACTACTGGGCCCCCATCCTTACAAAAATTGAGGCACTTGGCCGTAAGTATGCATGGGGGGTAGATATCCTAGGGAATACATACCATGATTTGTTCAAAGTGGTCAGATTCTCTGGTCATGAGTTGGTTTTATGAGCATTTCATCCCTTATAGAAAGGGGTAAAGGTATCAGATCTAGAGGTTGTTTAGG
Organism: Taxus chinensis; assembly: GCA_019776745.2. Lineage (NCBI taxonomy): Eukaryota > Viridiplantae > Streptophyta > Pinopsida > Cupressales > Taxaceae > Taxus > Taxus chinensis. The sequence goes on along the minus strand of CM034154.1, from coordinate 451,015,501 downwards.
AAACTAGATGGATAGGCATGTCAGTGCTCCAGACACCACATCAGTTAGTGGCCTCCCTGACTATAGCAGACATTACTACCACACGTTATTAGGAAATGGCAAGGGTATGGGGTGAGGAGGTTACGATGATGGTAGCTTACTCTTCCATGAGCCAATTAGTTGACAGAGCTGGGAGAGTAGAGATTCATCGATTTGACTGGGTACCTCAGCAGTTCAGTCTTCTTTACCTTATCATGCTTCCTCCACTGGAGCCTATTTATAAGACTATTCGGGAGGCACGGAGGGGTGCTAGAGGGAATCTTGGTTGGACAGTTGTTACTCCTAGTGTTCCTATTGTAGTTAGATGTGTAGTCTAGGCTCGGTGGATAGCTAGTACTCCTCAAGCACCCTTACTTTATATTGGGGTGTCTCCTTCTCACAGTGGAGAGGAGGATGAGATGATCGATTTGGACTCCGAATATGAGGAGGATGTGGGAGATGATACAAAGGAGGACTTAGTTAGAGAGGGGGATGAGGGGGAAGGACCTTCAGAGGGAGCTGATAGTGACCTTGAGTGGCATGATACTTAGGAAATCCTCAGAGCAACACATGAGGAGGTGAGTGTGGAGAGAGAGACTCTGGTCTTGGAGGAGGAACTTGGAGGGGATGATGATTCCGTGATCAGAAAATGTCATGCCTCTAGATTTGGTGAGGCTATGTAATCACCAACAACACCTACCACAATAGCCACTAATCCCACATGGATGCTTGGAGACTCAAGTATGTTCAATACTCCTTTCTTAATTTTTTCTATTGATTTTCATTTGCTTAACTTAGAATTCTCCTTTTAATTTGTGTTTTGTGATTTTTTGGCTCACTATCTCTCTTTTTTTGCAGCATCCACACATGAGTGGTGAGATCTTATTTGTCGGGTATGTGTGGACACCATGTTGATCCCCTTAAGGAAGACTCGGGCCGAGTTGACTGCAGATTCAAGACAACCTTTAGTTATCGGCTGACATAGTAATGTGTTTTCTCCTATCTGAAAGGTTTCAGATATAGTGACCTCCCTTCGTACCATAGTAGCTGGATATGAGACCATCAAGCACCTGATGAGGTGAAGCCATTTTCATAGTAATGCTACGGGCAGCGGGTGCCACCATGAGCACTCACACCATTTAGTCCATTCTCAGTGCCATCACAGCTATAGTAGGAGCCCTAGATGTGGCCACACACCATCTGAGGGATCCCATAGGGACTGATAGGCCATTGAGCCTTTATTGCTTAGATATCATTTTTTGACATTATAAGATTTTTTTGTATATTTCAGGCTCATTGCAAGTGTTTTAACCATGCCTAGAGCATGATGACATTGTATACAAACTTGATCTTCTATGATATATACAGACTCTATTTTTGGTTTGGTATTTGATTGTATCCGAGTTGACTCTCTTTGGCTTATCTCTCATGTGTACTCTAGATATTTAGAATTTCCACTTTTCTATGATTTTTAGAATGTATGCAATGGATGTGAAATGATAATAGAATGATTTATTTTTTTGTTATTTATTATGATGATATATGACAATGCAAACACAATGTGATCTTAAACTTAGTTTCTTTTGCAATCTTCGGTACTTCATATTGTCTTGATAAAATGTGATGATATAGTGATATGATAAATAGATGTGCTTTCCCCACTCCTAACCCCACACAACTAGTAAGATGCAACAGCTCAGCACCAAGAGTTAGAAAGGGAAAAAAATATGAAATTTGTTGAATGGCAGTGATGAGAGAAAGAAAAATTTTTGACAGAACCAAATTGGGATGCTACAACCTTACTCTACTCAAGCTACTTCATAGTTTAGAATGTGAATTGCTTTGCAGTTTATCTAGAATTGGATCCATAGATGGCCACTTGGTTGACAAAATCTAGTTTTTGGGTTTTAAACTCTCTTGGAATTTTGGACATCTAACTCACTTTGTTTTTTACTTATGATTTCACAATGTTTGACTAGTTTGTAACTTTCAATTTTATCAAAGAGACCCCCTACACCTTGCCCCAAAATACCAGTAGGAAGTGTGGGCTTATCACCATGGAAAAGGCATAGATGAGTAAGGGCATATCCCTCATTTCCCAACCCTACGTCACTAGTAAGAGAGATGTAGGCTCAACACCGAAGGTTGGTAGGGAAGAGAAATGTGTACAAATAAAAAATTTTGTGGATTTGTATTTGACTTACTTATTCAAGAAAAATGCTTAGAATGCTTTTATTTCCAAGGAGATGTATGTGGGATAGATGTGACACCATGAAGCTTCTAGAATAGACCATGAAGCAAAAGACACCTATCCTAAGAAGAGACCAAAAGTAGAACCAAGTATGCAGGCCTTGGTATGGTTACTGTCAAAATTTTGTCTTATCTTGTTTGGATTGATAAATGATTCAGAAACAGTTGATGATACTATGAAGGTTTGAAGAGACATGATTTGAATGTTTTGCCAATATTTTCAGAATTTTTTAGGAATTTCTATAAGAATAAGCTCCTTGATCACACTTTTTACAAAATGAATGAACAGATGAAAATAGTAATGTAGATGCAATAATGTACATATGAGAATGCTGATGGATCATGCTTAGTACCTCTTTAGGTGAAGATATTTTATGGATTCTCTAAAATCCTCACCTTCTAGTGTACACAAGTAGGAATGTGCCATTTTTATAGTCTTTGACTACTCGATATGGACCTAACCACCTAGGTCTTAACTTTCTTCCCTTGCTGGTCTTCTTGTCTATTCAGCTATCAAGTATTAATACCAAATATCCTTCATAGATCTCACGTTCATACACCTTTTTATTGTATTTCTGAGCCATACAGTCAGCATAAATTTTGTGCCATTTTTTAGTGTTCAGTCTGGCTTCATCGAGAATTTCTAATTGGGAGAGTCATGCTTCTTGATAAAGCTCCTCTCCTAGGATCCCATGTAGTGAAATGTGGAGACTAGGTATTTCAACTTCAAGTGGCAGAACTACCTTAGCACCAAATACTAAGGAAAAGGGGGTTGCCCCCATTGGTGTTCTAACCAACGTTTGGTAGGCCCACAAGGCCAGAAAAAGCTTTAGGTGCCAATCTCATTTATTCTCCTTAACAGTTTTTAGGAGAATGGACTTTAAAGTCTTATTGGTAGCCTCAGCTTGTCCATTAGCCTGAGGGTAGTAGAGAGAAGCCATGTGATGACTTATTTTGAACTTTGTACACAACTCACGCACCTCGTCATTTTTGAAAGATGTGCCATTATCATAAATAATAACCTGTGGCACCCCATACCTACAAATGATCTAGTTTAGGATGAACTTAACAATTACAGAGCCAAGAACAATAGTAGGGGGCATGGCCTCTACCCACTTGGTAAAGTACTCTATGGCCGTGATTATGAAATTATGGCCATCTATTGATGAGGGAGAGAACTTCCCTATCAAATCTAGACCCCATGTGGAGAAGGGCCATGGGGTTACGATTGGTTGTAAATCTTATGCTTGTATGCGGATCTCATGGGAGAACTCTTGACATTTGTGACATCTACACACAAACTCTACCATGTCATGCTCTAGGGTGGGCCAGAAATAGCCCATCTGATGTATCTTCCTGGAAGTGGCATGGCCGCTAAAGTGACCTCCACATACCCCACTATGTGACTCATAAAGAATATTTTCAGATTCTTTGGCATCAACACATCTCAGTAGTATTCCGTTAAAGGCTCTACGATAAAGCACCTGTTCCAAAATAATGTACTTAGTGGCAATGATGCGTAACCACCTTCTTTGTTGTGATGTTTCCCCTTCTGGGTATGTGTGGTCCATGATGAAATTGATAATGTCAGTGTACCAAGGGCATACAGAGATAGGGGGCCTAGTTTTGATGAAATATACGCACTCATCGAGAAAGTCCAGATCTACCAAATCACCCCCATCCAATGGATTATCAGCCAACCAATCTGCAATGATTTGACCCTTAATGGATTTTTGATTTACAAACATTACCTCGAACTCACTCATTAATGTAATGAAATGCCCAACCTTCTTAGACAAGGATCCCTTCATGAGGAATGCTCGTAAGTGGTCTGACTTGACAATGACCCTTGTTTCTTGATTGAGCATATAAATGTCTTAAACGCTTGGTTGCAAAAACTATGGCAATGCATTCTTTTTCTACCTAGTGTGTAGGCATGTCTCATAATCAAGTAGTGTCTGAATGATAAAGTAAACTTGTCCTATTCCCACTTATCATCATCCTCTTGAGCTAACATGCAGGCTAGCGAAACATGTGTTTAGCCCATGAATATAAGATCAAAGGGTGATATGACCTAGGTGGCATTAGCATGTGGGAGGGGACAACAAGAGTTGTTTAACTACCTAAAATGCCTCATCACATTCCTCCATCCAATCAATGCTATAATCCTTTTTCAACAAATTGTTGATTAGATGAATGATGAAGGTCAAGTCAGGGATGAACCTTCATATTACACTAATTTTCCCAAGAAAATATCTAATACCAGACTCATCTGATGGTGGAACCATTTCTAACACATCCCAGATTTTGGTCAGGTCAACATCAATCCCTCATGAAGATATAATGTAACCTAGAATCTTACCATCTGTTACACTGAATACACATTTCTCTAGATTCAACGTGACACCATACTTCAATTAAGCAGCGAGAGGATGATACGAAGAACCTCTGGGTGATTGCAGCACTCCTGGCCTTGACCAACAGGTCATCTACATAGGATTCCACAATCTTATGAATAAGATCATGTAATATGTAGGTCATTTCTTGTTGGTATGTAGCGTCAACATTCTTAAGACCAAATGACATGATGACATAACAATAAGCTCCCCAAGGAGTTATAAATGTATTTTTAGCTTGATCTTTAGTAGAGATTTTGATTTGATTATATCCTAAAAACCCATCCATGAGAGACAACAAATCAAATCTAGTTTTTGCATCGACGATAACATCAATGGATGGTAGCGGGAAATCATCCTTGGGACAAGCCTTGTTAATGTCCCAGAAGTCTATGCAAATATGGATCTTCCCATTCTTTTTGAGAATGGGGACAATGTTAGATACCCATTGTGAATAATTGATTGGCTTGATAAATCCTACCTAGAGAAGCTTCATTACTTCTTCTTTTACCATAAGGGCCACCTTTGGCTTCATAGGTCTTGAATTCTTCTTAATTGGTTTGGCATCTGGCTTGGTGATAAGATTGTGAACTATGATGTGTGGTGTAATTCCCATCATTTCCTTGCAACTAAAAGCGAAGGATTTTTTATGTTCCTTGAGGATTTGGGTATGAATTTCTACTTCCTCTGGAGTTAAAAAGGACCCTATTTTAAAGATTTTTGGCTCCTCCTCCATTCTAATGTTTATATCAATCATTCCCTCAATTAAGGAGGTGTTACCCTCCTAAAACTTAGGTGGGGTTGGAGGAAAATCCAAGTCCCCTTCTTCTTTTACCTCATAAATATCAATATCTTTTCCCGGAGAGGACTCAATCATCAGATTCCCAAAATAAGAAGAGGAACATGGAATTAGGGAAAGGTCTACCTCATGATAGGTAAGATATAATTATACCAAAGTGTTTAAATAACTTAAAGTTGACTCTTCCCTATCAACATGGTCTGAAGAGTCAAGTTGATCCTCAGCTTCCATGTATGTCAACATTGACGCTACTGGCACTTTGCGAATCAAGGATTCAGCATGGATTGAAACCGTGAAGTTAGTGTCCTCTAAGTCACTACTTGGGGTGAAGCGTGAGGCGGAAGTTGCTATAGAGTCTGTCAGAAGGTTTTTGTTCACGTGGAATGGCCTCTGATTGATATAAAGTCAAATCCCTTAGTTAGGCCCAACATAGCTGTTTTGTAGAGTTGTAAGTGTTCAGCCCTAGTCTGGTATACCTCAGATATCTGATTTGTGACTAGCTATGAGTCACCCAACACCCTAATATTGAGGATTCCCATTATCCTAGCTACAATGAGACCTAATAGGAGAGCCTCATACTCAGCCCCATTTTTTGTGCATGCAAAATTTAGTTTGAAGGAAAAAGGAAAAACCCTTCCTTCAGGTGAAGTAAGGATCGTGCCTACCCCGGCACTGAAGAAAAACTTGGATCCATCAAAATGGAGGGTCTAGAAACTACTCAGAAAGATGGATGTTGAGTCATCCTTTGTAAGTTATCCTTTTACCTCTGTTACCTCTACCATGCAAACCTCATATCCTGGAAGGGAACCAAGTCCCAAGGCATTTCCTATACCCAAGGAATCGAAGGGGAGAAGGATAGGAAAATCCTTTTCTAATAGATCAACAATATTTGTTGTAGTTCCTAATGATACCATCTGTACAACCACTTTTTCATCCTTGACTACCGAAATACCCTCGATCAAACCCATAAATTCTAACTCTGTTATGGGAACTAAATTTTCTTCTAGTACCACGTTTGCTGGTTTGTTTAACTGGTTTGTAGGAAGTTTTGATTCAAAGTGGACCCCTGTATTTTTCTTCAAGTTGGCCAAATGTATATCAAAGGGCTTTGGATCACCTTGAGCTGACAAAGACTTTCCCTAAATGCAATAATAGGACCTCTTGGAATAGAGTGGAGGGGATTAGTTTTCATGTGTTGGATCCAAGGACATCCAAGGATCATGTTATAGTTGGTTTCCTGATCTATAATATAAAACTCAGTAAGCACCTTCTTGGGCCTGAGAGTAACCGACAATACTATGGTTCCGATCGAGGTTACCTTGAGACTATCATAACCCCTCAACATGTTTCACATGTCGAGGAGAAATTAGTCTCCCCATATCCTAACTTCTGAAGAAAAGAGAAGGGGACTATATTAACTTATGCCCCATCATCGATCATCACCAATTTTACATAGTTGTTGTAGATCCAAACCTGTAAAAAAAAGGTTGGATCACCTCTACAAGCTATTTCAGCATCCATAGGCATCTTACTTATGTCAAATACAAACCCCATATCCCTTTTGGGTTTCCCTGAAGGGAAAACATCAAAATCTATATGGTTTATCTGTGCCTCTGGCAGAGGGGTAACGTTAATCAAATGGCCAAGACCTAGCACTTCCAAAAGAGTGGCTTGATGAGTGGGGGAATTCTTCAGTAGATCCAAAAAGGAAATGTGTGAAAAGGTCTTGGTTAGATCACTGATCAAATCATAAGCCCCTACTGGCTTGCTTAGCAGTGTCATGAGCATTATCTGACACAACCGGATAAATCAGGATTGGTTGTGAATAATAGTCTTTGGCTTCTTGTTGCAGTGTTAATTTGGGGTTTAGCATGTCTAACTCAACCAAACCTACGATCTTGATTTGTCTGGTGACCATCCAAAGGAGATGCCACCTATGGGTTTGATGAAGTTGAGGCCTCAAAATCATGAGTCCCTATTACAATCCCTTTATTCGAACCATTGGGATCTAGTCTATCCGTCCTTTAGACGTGTGGGGAGAGGATCATTAAATATTCCCAATGGTGTGTTCTGCAGAGGCACCGGTCCCATATAGGCATTTTGACTAGGTGCAGTTGGGTTTTCCAAAAACATGTCAACAAATAACTATCTTTGGTCTTTTGGAAAACACTACAAAAACTTATTACAATTGACGACAAGTTCTTGTCATGCCCATGGACCCTATGGAAACCGCAATACAAGTCAGGATCGTAATCCTGAGGCCTTTGGTTTGTTCCTTGTTGTGGTCTAAAACTATAGTTGTTGTTTGGTTGTTGACTATTATAATTAACACTTTGGAACCCTTACCCCTGATTCTAGAATTGGTTAGGGTATTGACTAGGGCTTGGGGTTTACATTTGACTTTGTTGCTGAGGTTGTTGTTGTTGTTGGGGACAATTAAAATCCATAGCATTTACCGAGGGTGAGAAATTATTGTTTCTCTGATTGTTTCCATTATTGTTGTTACTTGTAGCACCTGTACCAGTGGGATTAATAACATTAGGATTTTTTGGGCTGGTTAGTTGCACCATCAGTCGTGACTCTATGATTCTTATTAAGGATCTTTTGTCCTTGATTGTAATTTTTATTTTTGGAGTAACTGAGAGTGCTTTGAGCAGGAGTGACTAACTTCCCATTTTCTCTGTAGGTCTTATAACCACTGTCAATGGCCGCTTGGTCAATCCAAAGAGCACCCTCTAGCACCTCTTCATATCTCCTTATCGGGAATTTTTGAACCTCTTCCTTTTTCTCTCTATTGAGGGAGTGAAGGAACAAATCACAAAGTTCCATTTGATCCATGTTTAGAGAACTTGCAGAAGAGTAGAGAATATGTCGCCACCTTTGAATGAAGTGGGCTACAAATTCATTATGTTCTTGTTTAATATGAAGGAATTTCCTAATTCCTGTTCTCAAAATCTTGTTCATATAAAAATCTTTAATAAAATATGATACAAGTTGTTTGAACGAGTGTATTGAAGCCTCCGGTATCCTATAATACTAGTCAAAATAAATACCTTCTAGTTCCTTAGGGAAAATATTTGCAATGACTTCATCCCATGGGAGCAGCTCTCAAATGGCCATTGCATAAGCCTTGATGTGGGCATTAGGATCACCCTCCCCTTTTAACTTTGGGAGATCAGGCAAGGGTCTCAGGAGCATGAATTCCAAAATGAAGAAATCTATGGGTTCCTTGAGATGTTTAGAATAAGTCCCCATTGCATATGTTTCAACAATTGAAGACCCTTGTTAGGGAGGTGGGGGCTACATTGGTTGCTGAAATGAGACAACATAGACATTTGGTGGGGCATACAAAATCCCCTATGGTTGTCCATATGGACTTGGGTAGGTGTACATGTCCCCCTATGGATATTTATAATACATGTGTACATAAGGGCGTTGATTACTTTTATATGGAACTGAAGGCGCGAAGTTAGGGACCGTCATATTATCGGTTGGTATAGCATTTGAGAATGCACTTCCGACTGATGCCTATTGTAGGTATCCATATATGACTTGAGGGGGCATACCTAAGGTACCCATCCTAGTTAATAAATCCCCATGGTTCAGAGTATTCATGTAGATGGGAGGATTCTGTGTGGTTGGTATTTGCCCATAGTTCTATGGGTAGGAAGGAGTCCATGCTTGCCCTGCATATGAACTCTGTGTATTTCTGGGCAATCTCTAACTCCTTGACTTTATCCACCAAAGCTGAAATGACATCACCTATTAACGGGGCGGTTACCTTTCTTAGATACCTTTGGTTGAACCCTTGGAGGTTGATTGAGGAGTATGGTATCCTGCTATGAATTGTTCACGATGTTTCCACCCCTCATTGGTTGTATTGTCAGTTGGTGGAGGGGTAGCATTATTGTTTTGAAGAAGGACATCACCTTGTCCTTGTAACCTATCGAAAGATTGGTTCATTTGTTGGAATTGCTTCTCACTCTCACTCCTAGCATATCATGCTAAATAATCCTCATCAAGATGGGGGAGTTGATCAGATTACACGGTAATGGGCTATCAAAACAATACCAGAGGAGATGAACTCAACTCACTAGTGAATGTCATGTTATTTGAACTTGATTGTTCAAGGGGGTAAGTCTGAGTGACCTGATCCAGTTCTTCAATGTGTATAAAAGAACCAACATTGGTTCCCTAAAGTAGAGGGTTTTGAGTGGATGAGGAGTTGTCTGCCCATGTTGAAAGTTAAGGTGATTGTTGTGGGATATTTGATTGGTAATAGTACATGTCGAAACCCAAGATGGGTTGACCGTACTCATCATATCCTGACATATTCAGGGGTAATGAGAATACCCACAGACTAAAGGATGCATGAAAGTGGAAACACTTAGAGACTATCTCTTCATGTTTGGTTCACCAATTTGTACGATATAAAATCAACACGTGACCTTCTTCGCACCCAACCTCCTGAGGTCATGCCGAGACAGCCAGTGTGGAATTGAAATGGGAGTGAAATTTATGGTGATGATCAAGATAATTGGGCAACCTTATGTCTTCTACATGCAATAATGGAATCTATGAATCTAATGCAAAGAATGCTCTCCTAACCTGAAGGGGTGTGATTGTATGGTCCGATATGATAGCTACTTAGAGACTCCAATCGATGTCTAGTTCTGTTGAGATTCTATTGATTGGTTATGAAATACGTGGAAAGTAACCTACAGGTGCCTCATATGGGTTTCCAGACAAGGTCATGGAAATTGAGACAAGAGGTGTAGCGGAGCTACAGGAACTATGGGAAATTTTATGGTCTTGTCTAGAAAGTCTTAGCCTAATCGGCTGCTATGTTCAACAATGAAAGTTGTGTAATAATATCGAGTGGAAGTGGTGAAGATATGAATACCAATGTGCATAAACTAGTGTCAATATCTAACTAACTAGCAGGCTCATTGGGTTGCAGGACCTGTGGGTCACAACCAAAGACTCGTTGAGGTTGATGCCCTTGTATGGTCATGCATGCAATCAAATCTTGTTTCTGGGAGTAGTCCAAAAGTTGTAGGCTTTGATTAGCAGCAATGTTCAATGTCTCTAACAGTCTTATTTTCTCAGCATATATGGCAGGTGTACGTAAGACTGTCAAGCGCAAACTTGTGTCAATGCCAATTATTAGCTTTGGCCCATTGGGTTGTGGGACCAAGGGATCACAACTGTAAGTCTTTTCCTGTTACCGACCGTTGATGGTCATGCAAGATGAATTTATTTGTTTTCGATGAATAAACTATATATCAAAGGAAATCTAACCTATATTTTTTGTGTTTTCTCAATATATCAGAATAAAGCAGTAAAAAATCTATTCTATGGAAAATATTTAGTTTTTGTTCTTTTCTAACTTTTCAGACAATGCATCTAATCTAATAAACAGGTTAAAACAAATAATTAGCTGGATGTAGCTAACTATCTGTGTAGATGTGTGAATCTAAATCTAATATCTATTCTAATTCAATCAAAATATTTCCAACCCTACCTCAGAAGTGAAGAACAAATCATGACTCTAACAGAGCTATTATTCCCCCACAGCCTCCCTGGTAATGTTGAAGATAAAACTTCCTTTTGATTTGATCTAATTACAATTATCTATCTAATTTAAATGAAATGTTTCTCTACTCTATTTGATATGCAATTGACAATTTGACAAAACAAAGAAAACAAATACACAATTCCAACCTGGAAGAGAAATAGCTTTGACAAATCCAATAGTATCAGTATCTGTCCCCTTAGTTCTTTCCTTTCATTCTCTGAGTGTTCATGTTAGTCCAAAGGATTGGGAATGCAAAGAACAACAACAAGAGGATGGCTCTTGAGTAAGGCTATCTTGGAAGTAATCTGGACGCAATGCAAGTAGAAGAGAGATAGCACAAGAGATCTGAACTTGGCTATGTAATTCCTAGCAAGATTATGGCAACATAAAAATGCAAGATTCACAAAATTCTCAAGGAATTTTACTTGAATACAAGCATGTAATATATAGGAATGGAGGATATGAGGTTACTTCATGCACTAGGCAATGAAGAGGTAGTTCCACTCATTAAATCTATTTAAAAATATAAGGAGAAAGGAAAACCAAGCAAACAAAGCTATTTTTATCAAATTCGGCTCACAGATGCATTTAAAAAACAAACTTAAGTGAATCGTCACATGTAATTTTACACATGAAGATTCTAGAAAAAGTGGGTCAGGACCGCCGCCTTACCGTCAGGGTGACATTTTCAAGACTGCCACCCAGGTCAAGGTAGCGGTTTCTGAACCTACCCAGGTGAGGCGGTGGTCTTGGCACTGAAGGCCAAAACAAGCACAGAAAGAAATGGGGAGATGGAAAAATGCATGGAAAAGTTAAGTAAGGCTATCTAGGCTACAAATATATACTACAAATGGGTTTTTGGAGCTCGAACACCTTCTTGAAAGGATTCTGAATCATCATTGGGGACTTTTTAAACTATTTTTCTGACAATATAGCACATGTAATTTTGGGTGTTTACACTTACCTATCCCATGAGGACAAGGGTGTTTGGTACTATTGAATTTATCCATTTATATGGACTTCCTCCACTAGGATTCATGGAGACATTTCCTTTTAAGTTAAAACATGATGATTTCTTGACATATTTATTATTGATATGTGCCCTGAACTTTGTTGTTATGAATTTCTAAAAAAATAATGAAGGATTACATGTATGCATAATTAAGAGACAGAACCTTGATTTTCATATTAACATCTTGGTAAGATACAATATTTGAAGGTAAGTTGGTGTATTAAATGTGTTTCAATAATATTGTTAACAAGGATGAAGTATTAATAGTTGTGTGAAGTATTTTTTTGGTCTATCTTTCTCAAAACATGAAGGTTGTGCATCATTGAGGTCTTTTTAGTAAAGTTATTAGTCAAATATGAGTTTAGCCTATATGTTCAAGAGAAATATATTTCCATAATGAATACCTGACACTAATTAAGTCATAAATAGGTATGCATTACACTCGTGAGTTGCTCAATTTTTTGAGTTGATAGTCATTGGGAAGAGTTCTATGGATACAAGGATTTTTCTTTAATTCATGAAGTCATGATAATCTAAGGTATATATTTTTTTGGTCTAATTATATGAGAACGTTAAGAAGTGAAAAATAATGTTTAAATTATTGATAGCTATGAAGTATCTATTGGTATGGTGTATTAAGGTCATGAATTCAAGGAGTAACTATTAACATGGTAGGAGTTTGGTAGTATTTTTTTTCACGTGATCATAAGTTATGATTTGCCTAATAATATCAACATGACCCTGCGATGTTTTGCATATAAAAAATATCTATGATAGTTATACTTGTGTGTATGAGATCTCATGAAATGGGTTACAATATATCATCATGAAGGATCAATTCTGACAGAGTTTTAAAGACACATAAAATCATGAAAACAAGGATGAATGTTGTTTTTGATAGGTCTTGGAAGATATATTAAAGTGTTAGTAAGTTGATGATTTGATTTTGTTGAGATTATAGTGGTAAGACCTTATTTAGGTCTGTATAGATCAAAAGGATAGAAATGAAGAACAAGTAAATGCACAATAGTAGGAAGACATGTTGATGAAGTAAGGTCTCAAACATAGTAAGAAATCATGAACCAGAGGGGAGAAAGTTATGATGTTTCAAGTTTGTTGATTAGTTTCTAAAAAAAGAATGACAGTGAGAAATATGATCAAGTATGTTTGTTAAATAATGTTCCATTGTTGATAATTTTATTGTAATAGAAGGATGGTTAAAGACTCTACAAATGGTAGAAAATATTTTCATTAATATTTTGTGCTTATTGACTAAGAAAAGTGCATGGTAGTTATGTTATTCAAGGTTAAAAGTCTATCAGATCTGGGTTGATGAAAATATTACTTTGTATTGAGATTCTAAGGGTAGTTGTGTCTTTTATAATGGCTTGACAAATCATGAGACAGTGTTTTGAGACCTATAATAGTCTATACTAGCTGGGATAGTCAATTTGGAGGTGTACAAACCTATGAAATAGTGTATTAGGTAAGGGTAGCTGAGTAGATCTTCATAAGCATAAATACTATTCTTAGAGATAATGTTGATCAAGTTGAAGAGTGTTTTGTATAGTGATATGATGACTTTATCATACCATCAAGTGCATGAATGAATGGGATTCATAGTATGCTCTATATGTTATATTTAAGTCTTGGTTTCACTTTATGTCAAGATAAGGCTTGGTGTTATTATGAGAAGTATTGTACTTTTAGTCAAGAATGGAGATAGTGTATAAGGTCTGGTAAATATGTGAAGAAACAAGGTGTACATTAACCCACAGGGAGAAAATATTAAGTAATAATGTTTGAGATGAATACAATAAGGTACAAGTTTTGAGTCCCTATTACAAGTATGTATGAATAGTGTTAAGTGATCAAAGAATAACAAAGATATAAAAATTAGGATGACACTATGATAGTTAAATAATTACAATTTTCGGTTGATTAAGAATGTATCTCTAAGTAGTGTGTTGAAAAGGTTATTTGAAGTTACAAAGTATGATTAAAATAGGTACATTTTCTTGGGGGGGTGGTTTCAATCATGAATGTTAAGTAAGTCCAATGTGAAGAAAATAAGGGCATGATTTTTAGAGATTCAAATTCAGGAGAATTTCTATAAAAAAGCATGAATACCAAAGTAGTAAGTGTTTTTCAGGGGAAGCCTTGAGGATGTTTGGAGACTGATCCATGGATCATCTGTAATATTTAATGAAAAGAAGTTAGGTACAAACCAAGGGTGATATTGTAAGTATTTTTATGCATTTTTGTTTTTGAGTTTTCAAGTTATTGTAGGAGCATTTTTCATATATGTCAAAGTAGGAGAGTTTACTCAAAAATAATAAGTTTGGGTTCTGAAGGTATTTGTATTTTTGGTTACCACTAATGTTTCTGGAGATGTTTTTCATCAATGAATAAGGGTGAGATTGTTGGACAATGTGACATTATTATTATCATTGATGTCAAGTGGCATTGATGTCAAATGGTGTTAAGGTGCTTAGGTTAGTGCATGATGTTTTCATTGTTGATTCATTAATGTCAAATGAGTTAAGGTGTATTAGTAGTGAGATTATTTGGTGTTATGAGATGTTGTAGTGGCATGGTGTCTTGGCATATGCATGTTCTTGGTGCATAGTTCAAGAAAAAAGGTTTTGTTTATGAGATCATAAGGTGTAGAAACTAAAAATATATTCTCCCTCATATTTTTCCAAATCATTAATCAACCAAATCAATATTTAATGCAATGCACCCACCTCTTCAATTAATTAATCACATCAACATTCCAAAAATACATATCTCCTCTTTATTTAATCAACACATTAATATTTCCCCTTTAAATTAATTAAATATTAATACCTAAATGATCCTAAGTCCTACATAATACACCCCCCTCATTTTATTAACACATTAGTATTCCACATCTCAAGTTATATAGTATACCCATTTATCCTTAATTAATTAAGTATATATTAATACTCTATATCCTAAATATACATATTTCATTATCTTATCAATATCCTATTATCTACCAATCATACAATATAATCTTATATTCGTACACTTAATGAATCACTAAATAACCACCTAATATCTATCCTAAAACAAACCTAGATAAATTAGACAATATCTAGCCTATTTCATCACTTCCCTTAATGAATTCGACGCATCTCTAGCCAACCCGAAACTTCCCAACAAATTAACAACTTACCCCGCAAAATTCAAAACAATAAACCTTTATTTGGAAAAAAAAATCAACCATTTTCCATCCAATTCTAAATAGACAAAAATCGCTGATGATTTGGGTAATCGTTGACGATTACTTAAGATAATTTTTCAGTCTCTCTTTGGGGATCATCCACTTGCTTTTTTTATTCTGAGATTTCTTCTAGAGTTCATTAGTATTATTGTGCCTTAAAGTGTTCACGTTATCATCTAGTAACATCCCAATATTTATCAACCATCTCCAAGTTGTTCCTAAGATCTTGTAGGTCAACATCCTGTTAGTCTAATCACAGAGTTCTTTATCTTCCTTTATCACTTTCCATCAAGGTCAGAGGTTTCTCCTCACCCCACATGAGGTTTTAGGTACTTTTATTCATCAGTTAATTTATTATATATCATCTCTAAATATTTTGTATTCATGAAACATTAATTTAATTAGTCAATCACTTGATTTTATTAGTCTAGTAATATTTACTAGAATCACTAGTGATTCCTAGAGTCGTCAGCGATTCCTAGAATCTCCAACGATTCCTAGAATCACCAGTGATTCTTGTTATTTATGTTTTGCTTTCATCTCCTTTAGCATTTATTCTAAATCTATTTATATCTGAAACTTTATCCAACATGGATTGTTTTAGATGGTAATAGATGGTCCAAGTCACAATATTATTAGTATCAACTAATTTCCCATTGTTTGTCATCTATTGTACTAGAAACAATATGACATATTACATGATCTTGAGTTGTGTGCTATCCACTGTGACCCTTTAGATATTTTGCAAAGAATCTTTGAGTCCACTCAATGGATCCGTGATGTTGTCGAGGAATTTTAGGAAGCATACTTTGAGGTTAAGTGCATCCAGGAGGATCTTTCTTGGTTTGAATATCAGTACAAAGCTGAGTTGGAGGATTCAAACTTCAAGTTTGAATACGAGGACAAAACTAACTCTGAATAATTATATTCTAAATTTGAGTACCAGTACGACACTCAAGAAGAGGATTAAATTTCTTTAAGAATTTGGATTCAGACATAGATTTTGAATTCAAACCATAATCTATCAGCTATATGTTTGTAATAGACTCATTTATTATCATCATATTATTGTGATTTGATTATCATAAATCTTATATTGTTTTTATACCCACTTTATTGTGTAAAATTGTATTAACACCCTTATGAGGAATTCCTTTGATTTTCAGGGAATGGCCCTGGCTAGGAAATCCAACTTATATTTTACTAATCATATTTTTTTTAGTTTTTGTAATCTGTAGGTGTTCTCATAGGAAGATATCCTACATCATTTTGTATACAGAGCACAATATCAATTACCATTAGTCACATCCATGGGTATCACTAAACCCCATCATTTTGAGGTTGGTTAAATTTCACTTTCTTGCTTAGTGAATTAAGTTGAAGAGCCATGATTTATTCTAAACATTTTGGCATGCCCAGTGGGATAATTGGCCCTTTATTTTATTGTTAATTTCATTAAAAATAGCATATGTTTTTCATTTTTGGTTCTCTGCATAGTAATCACCAACGATTTGGACAATTTACAGCGATCAGGGGAATCACCAGCGATTCAATCAATCATTGATGATTTTCTCAATCCTTTTGCTTAGTTTGCAGATTATCTTCAAGTTTTTACTATCAGGTCATTTGTATGTTTTATTTTAATCTAAATTTTTATATTTCTGTTTCAAAACATTCAATTTCAAAATTGAAAGAAAAAATGCTTTTATTCATCGAAAATATCAAAGTTTTTCCATATCTGATTCACTGTTTAATAATCTCCAGTGATTTGTGTAATCACCTGCGATTCTTGTAATCATTGGTGATTCATCTGAGGATATTTTATTACTTTACAGATTGCCTCCTAATATTTATTTTTCCTATTTTTTGATGTTTCTGCTAATCTGGTTTTGTAGGTTGTTGTTGTAGCTACTTTGACTTGCTTGATTGTTGGATTATTTTCTTTAAAATAAATAGGAATCGTTTATCATGGTAAGTCCTAAATCCATCTCTTTTCTTTCAGTATTGTATACTTGGATGATTTTCCTCATTGAAATTGACATTTCATTTTGGTTTTTAAAGATAACAATTGCATTCTGTCTTCCTCACATAGTTTAAATTAGGAAGTTAATTTGGTTACATTCAGTTTATTTTCCCCCACACACAATCAAACATAATATGCATTCAAAAAATTCCCACATAAGTGATAACTATTGGGGTTTCATCACCCAATAAGGAAACCAACTTAGTGTTTTGGTCGAGTATAAGCACCTATTTTTTGGTGACTCCCTTTTTGCAATAGGACAATGAAGTGAGGAGGAAAGCCCCAAAACCAAGCCCATATTGACAACAGTACATAATTGGGCCTCATGTACCTTTAGGTATATCTAGGAATCCGCCCTTAAACACACCTGAAACCAACCATAGCTCACCATTTCCTAGGACCTTCGGTAGCCATTTTACAAATTTCACTTTATCATAATTAAATAAAGAAAATCTATAAAAAAAATCATTTTTCTTATCTTTTCATGTTATATGTAATAAACTCATTTAGTTGTTTTTTTACTAGGTGAGTGTTTGTTTGTTTACTATGGTACAAACTAGACAACAAGTCTGCAATCAAAATTCTGAAAATATGTCTAAATCATTACCTACATCTTTGCAACATATCCCATTATATATTCAAATTTATACATCATTTTCTACTCCTTTATCCACTACCGTATCTACACCATTACCTACTACATTCTCTACACCAATACAACAACAAAACCCATTTCATCAACCAATCACATCTACTCCTCTATCTGTACATCAACGAGTCTAGAATGAAATAGAGAAATAATACAATGAAGAAGTGTGACAATGTCTCTTACATTCTTCACGTCATTTTTGAAGTCAAATATTTCATACATCTGAACAAGAAGAAACTGAACAACCATACTCCCCTAGCTCATAATCAAAATCTTTTGAACCTCCTTTTTATGATAGAGGAGACCATGTTTTTGAAGAGATGTTGGATTTAAACCCCATTTCTCTCAACACTTATCTTACAAATATGGTTGTTAAACTCCAACCATTTGTACCCAAACCATATTAAAATATCCGTGATCCTTCATCTATTTCTTCACATCCTATTGATTCAAACCAACAATCTGTACCCAAACCATCTTCAAATATCCTTGATCCTTCATCTATTTCTTCACGTCTTATTGATTCAAACCAATAATATGGACCTGAACCACTTCCATATTTACCTAATGCTTCACCTGGGGTTTCAAATATTATTGATCTAAAACACCAACCTATCATTCAAAAAATACACTCATATCTACCATTAAGTCATTTAGAAACATTGGAAGTTCCTTCTTCCATTCCTATTATTAGTCTTCGTATGATATCTTCTCAAGACACAACTTCCCAAAAATATATATCTTCACCTGAGCCTTCCACTAGTTAAAGACCTCCACAAAAAAATACTAGTGTTTCATTTTCTACCCCTCCAACATCCTCAGTTACCTAAACACATCCAATGAGTTTTGTTACCATTTCTACTATCGTAGCTCAACCAGTTAGCAATGTTCAGAGTATAACTATGTTCATTTCGGCATCTATTCCCTTAATCAATACTAGTGTTATCACCACCACTCATCTTGTTTCATTCCAATCTACTACACCCCTTGTCTCACAACATATTCCACAACCATCGCAACCATTAATTTCTATACCACAATTTATTCCCATGGAGAACATCCCACAACAAGCACCATATTTCGCTGCCTCTGTAATGTATTTTTTAGATTCCACCTCCTTATTTGCAACCATTTACTACTACATCCATCCCATATCCTTATCAATATATTCAACCTTCAAAACCTTTGGTTTCCCAACCTACCTATAACATCCCACAATAAAATATCCCTCAAAAATATGTTTCACAATAATACATTCCTCAATAGTGAAGTCCTTTTCAACAAAACATTCCTTATCAAAAACACATCCCACAACATAATATCCCATAATAAATTATTCCCCAATATAATATCCCTAAGTAAAACTTCCCGCAACAAAACATTCCACTTACTTATAATATTCCACAACAAAAAATTCCCTACCAACAAAACATTCCTCAGTAGTATCAGACATATTCAAAACCTAGCCAGTTCTCATTTCAACTTGGTTCATCTTCACAGTAACCAGCACAACTAGATCCACTTCAAGACCTCATGAACTGCATATCCAATATTGAAGCTGCCTCATCAAGAACCAAAAATGTCCTCTCTTATGACCAAATTTGCAATGAGCCCATTCACCCTTCAATTCCATACAAAGCATAGCCACCCTATTGGGAACTTCACAAGATTATAAAATTTTATAGTAAGGAGGATCCCCAGCAACACATATGTGCTTTCCATCATGATTTTTATCTAATAGCTCATGATCAAGATATCATGCTAAGGAATTTTCCCATGTCCCTTGCTAGTCCTACCCTAGATTGGTACAATAACATCCCTCAGTATTCCCTTTTCTCAATGTCACAACTCGCACAATCATTTCTAGAAAATTTCTCCATAAACATATCTTGTAAAATTACTATCAATGACTTATATGCAATTAAACAGTTTGAGGATGAGTCCATTTCCAACTTCATTTCCCACTGGAGGGGTATAATTAATCAATTGTCCTTCCCATTACCACAAATTTAACTTATTGAATTTTTCTATCATTCATGTGCTAAACATATTTTAACAATGTTACAAATCCAATATTTCCACACATTTGATGAATCTTTCAATATGGTCTATAAGTTGGAACTGTGAACCCTATAAGATGGTCGCATTATACTTTGTCCTAAGAAACCATGACCTGAATTTGCATCTAATTCATCTTCCAATCCTAAAAAATCCAAATCATCTACTAACACTATAGTATTCAAGTCTGCTCCTAAGGAAAATTCCACTACCAAGCATTCCCATCAACAATGTAGTTACACACCCATAGGAGAGACTTATAGTGCAGTCTTTGACAAGTTACTTGTTGCAAACATGATATCTCTCCCACCCATCTATCCTATCGATACGTCTGTATCCAAGCCCTCTTAGTATCAAGATAACGATTATTACAAATACCATAGGGTTAAGGGACATGAAATTTAAATTTTTCACACATTCTGCAATGTCCTCTAAGATTTGATTGGCAGGGGTGAAATCCACTTAGACAATCAAAATGCACTCCCAAATCAAAATCTTGGCATATTTAAACAACCCTTTCCAAATCATCCCCCATATACCAATTAAACCCAAAATAATGTCGTCCATTCTCATCATAATATCAACACCATTACCAAAACATGACATGTTTTTGAGTCCACATCCATACTTATTGACCCAATACATACATATATAAAATAAACATCGATTGAACCTAAACTTACGTCTACCAAGTCCCCATCTACTAGAAACATTACTGATATTATATCCCATCCTTGTCACATGTTATTAATAAATCCATTTCCCCACCAATCATATCTTCTAGTATAACTAAACCTATGACTAAACCTTCATTTACAAATATAGCTATGATACCTCTCAAAACATTTATGACACAAACATCTCTGCTAAAAACAATTACAAACCACATTCATCCTCCATCTAAAAAACCAATTGTCCCTACATTAGCCAATCTGAAACCTACAAAATCCATAACTCATTTAGATCTCATCAACTGCATCATTCAAACCCCCTTCCTTTATCAACAACTACCTCTACATCCATACCTAGCTCATCCAAAACCACAAAAGGACCTAAAAATAAGGCATTTTCCATTTTTTCAAAATTCCTTCATATACCTTCCCTAAATCATACCATTTTTTTGCCCTCGGCCTATTCTTACACATCCTCCTATAAGGATCATTTCAACTCCTAGTAACTACCCTAATAACCAAGCCTCTCCATTAGGCCCTCTTCCTTCATCTGCCACATCATATAAAACCCCTCAATAACAGACAACCCAACAACCCAAAATTAAAGCCTTACTTCCATCAGAGGATAAGATATGTAAAATTTCATTACCATCTATATCTGGGCCTAAGGGGCATTATGTAATTATTTTAGACTTCCTTCAAAAATAACTTATAACTTTACCACCTCTCAAAATATCAAACTCACAAGGATGGAAACACAAATGGTATGAATTCAATATCTCTTGCAATTACCATCAGAGACGAGGACATTCCATAGAATACTGTAAGGCCTTTAACCTAATTTCTCAAAAACTTGGTAATCCTGATTTCCTTCATTCCAAACCGCATACCACTTCATCATCTTCATCTAAACTAAAAGATCCCATGTTTGAGATTTATTCTCATCATTTTGACGATGTACACATTACCACTTGTTCACATAACTATGACATAGATCCATCTGAACCTAAGAAATATAAAACTTTTTTGGCCATGCCTCCATCTCCTGAGTTATCTTCTTCTACTTAGAAGCCTAAATTATTTATTTCTATAGCTCCCGAAGCATCCAATCAAATAATGTCACCCAAATCCAAGGTTTCAATACTCACCGCACCACCCTCATCATTAAACTCAATACAAAAGGTTGTCATTAAATAGTTACACCAAGATCCTATCAAAATTTCACTTTACAATCTAGTGCAGATGTCACCTTCTCATAAGCAAGTGATTATTGAGGTCCTCCAATCAATAACAATACCAACATATGACCCTTCATCTTTCACAAAATTTTTAGGATCCCTTAAATCACCCACAACTATATCATTTGAGTCATATAAGATTCCCTCGCTTAGGCCATAGGAACATGATTTACCACTCTTTATCAATGTTCAAATCAATGATATCCTTATTAGAAGATTCGTGATTGATGGGGGAATAACCATAAAATTTATATCATCCTGTTTCACCTAATTCTAGAGCATTTCTTTGAATGTTCACAAAATAGATAAGTGTAATGGGCTAGGAGGACTACCTGTTAAGATGTTGGTTGAAGGTTGTTGCATGAATATGACTTCTGGATCCACGATTGATCGTGAGAACTTCCTTTTGGCTAGGAGGAACTACATAAAATAGACAACAAGACCACCAAATAATATTTAAAAAGTATATGTAGTGGACTACCTAGCGTGTGCTATATCTGGGAAGTGTGATACTTCCTAGATGGTTGTCAATCCATTGTTTAAAACAACTTAATTGCTAACAATAAAGGCAATCCTAATGTGTTAAAATTATTCAAGTATCTCATCGCTACAATAAGCAAAATTCATTACAACAGGCTAAGCTATGACTGAATCGAAGGTAAGGTCTTGGTCAGGGTACTTGGTCGGGTCACAGTGAGGATCGGTGGATGTTGTTTGGGTATTGGTGGAGTTTTAGGTCTATTTTTTTCTGGTAAAAAATAAGAGACCGAATTCAATCCTGGATAACGATTATGACAATACAGAGGGTCAGGGACATGAAATTTAAATTTTTCACTACATTCTGCAATGTCCCTCTATATTGATTGGCAGGTTGAATCCACTTATATCCATCAAAATGCCTCCCAAATCAATCTGGCATATTTAAACAACCTTTCCAAATCACCCCAGATACCCATTAACCCAAAATAATGTCGTCCATTCTCTACCTCATAATACAACCCATTACCAAAACATGACATTGGGTGATCCACATCCATGTCTTATTGACCCAATCAGCATCTATAAAAATCAACATCGATTGAACCTAAACTTACTTCACCAGTCCCCATCTACTAGACATTACTGATATATATCCCACCTTGTCACATGTTATTAATAAATCCTTTCCCCACCATCAATTTCTGCTAGTAAACGAAACCTATGACTAAACCTTCATGTAAATATAAGCTATGTGACCTCTCAAACACATTTTGACACAAGCCTCTGCTAAAACAATTACAAACACATTCATCCTCCATATAAAACCAATTGGCCCTACTTAAGCAATCTGAACCTACAAAATCCATAACTCATTTAGATCTCATCAACTACTTCCTCAAACCCCCTTCCTTTATCAACAACTACCCGCTACATCCATACCTATTCTCCAAACCATAAAAAGAAAAGAAAAAAAGAAAAAAAAAAAGAAAAAAAACCACAAAAGGACATAAGATTACAGGCATTTTCCATTTGTTTTTTTTCAAAATTCTTCTTACCTTCCCTAATCATAAACCATTTTTTTGGCCCTCCTGCCATTCTTACACATCACTCCTATAAGGTCATTTTTCAACTCTATACTCCCTAATAACCAAGCCCTCCATTAGGCCCGCTTACTTCCTCTCCACATCATATAAAACCCCTCATAACAATACAACCCAACAACCCCGATAATGTCCTTACTTCTCAGAGGGATAAGATATGTAAGATTTGCATTACCATCTATACGTGGCCAGGCATTAATGTATTATGTTAGACTTCCTTCAAATAACTTATGACTTTTTAAACCCACTCTCAAAATATCAAACTCCAATGAGGAAACACAAAGGTGAATTCAATATCTCTGGCAATTCCTCAGAGAACGAAGGACATTCCATAGAATACTGTAAGGCCTTTAACCTAATTTCTTTTTCTCAAAAACTTGGTATCCTTGAATTTCCGTCATTCAACCGCATACCACTTCTCAGCTTCATCTAAACTAAAGATCCTGTTTGAGATTTATTCTCATCATTTTGACGATGTCCACATTACCCCTTTTCACCAACTATACATAGATCCCTCTGAACCTAAAAATAAACTTTTTTGGCCAGCCTCCATCCCTGAGTTATCTTCTTCTATTAGAAGCCGAAATTATTTATTTCTATAGCTCCGAAGCATCCCAATCAATAATGTCCACCCAAAATCCAAGGTGTCAATACGCGCCGCACCCCCCCTCTCCATTGAACTCAATACAAAAGGTTGTCTTAAAATAAATAGTTTTCCAACACCAACACCAAGATCCTAGCAAAATTTTCACTTTACAACTAGTGCAGATGTCAACCCCTTCTTCTCATAAGCAAAGGATTATGGGTACCTCCAATCTAACATTCCACATATGTATGACCCTTCAGCTTTCACTAACCTTTTTAGGATCCTTAATCAAACGCCACAACTAGAAACAGGTGAGTCATTAAGATCCCTCGCTTAGAGGCCTAGTACATGAGTTTACCACGCTTTTATCATTTTTCAAATCAATGATATCCTTATTAGAAATTCGTGATTGATGGGGAATAACCATAAAAATTAGATCAGCCTGTTTCACCTATTCTAGAGCATTCTTTGAATGTCACAAAATAGATAAGTGTAATGGGTCTAAGGAGTACTAACCTTTTAAATGTTGTTTTAAGGATTGTTGCAGGAGTTTACTTCTGGATCCCGATTGAGCGGAAAACTTCCGTTTGGGCGTAGAGGAATAGCACATAATAACAACACGACCACGCCAAATAATCTTTAAACAAGTATATGTAGTGGACTACCTAGCGTGTGCTATAGCTGGGAATTGTGATACTTCCTAGCATGGTGTAATCCATGTTTAATAAAAACAACTTAATTCGAACAATCAGGAAAATCCTAATTTTTTAAAATTTATTCAATTATCTCATTCGTCGAACAATAAAGCAACATTCTTCAAACAGGCTACTAGCTGAATCGAGTTAAGTCTTGTCAGGGTACTGGTATGGGTCACGTGATGATCTGTGCGTTTTTGGTATTGGTGGGTTTTGTCTCTATTTTTTTTTCCTGTAAAAAGATAGAGACGAGTCAATCTGGTATAACTGGTGTCAGTTTAGTTACCGGCGTATTATCTGGTTGAGTCCAAGAAACTCAACCGAAACTTGGCAAGGATAGTCTAAGGCTAATGAAAGGAAGGGCATGGCAAGTTTAATGTGGATCCTGGTTATCCAAGAAGGATTAAAATTTGGATATGGGCCATTCCATGGTATGGTAAGGGATGGTCAAGTTTACAATGGAGGGTAAATGGTGGGGAATGGGAACGGAGAAAACAACAACAAAAGGTAAAAGGATTCTACGCAGAATGATAATTAACCAGCCAAGGTACAAAATTAATTTTTGTATGAGCCTTGATTGTCCTGTTTGGCAATGTGGGTTATCAATTGAAGGAACTTGGGGTGTGGTGTTGAGGCTTGCCTCAGATCGCTCATGAAGGCCACAATGCTCTGTAGTTTCTTCCTGTGCTAGCTATGGATGTTTTGATACTTGAACGGATCTAGTTTCTGGCATTCAGCTCTGGTTTTGTCACTCATTCCTCAGAAGATTCTCTCACCCTCTAAAAAATGTGCCAGCCTAAAATAAGGTTTGTTTTTGTGGTTAAATGGTACCCATTGTACTTTTGGGTCGGGTTTTACCAGCGTAGTTTGAGGGTGGCTGGATCGGTTATGGTGGATTGCAAAATGGGTAATCCGTGTTTTTTATGTGTGGGATCTATTCATTGTTCTCCACAGATTAGAATGGCAATCCCTCCTTCTAATCATCGGGAATGTGGTTGGAGGTAATTAGGATTTGATATGAGGGTTTAGGTAGGTCTTCGTTGTTATGGAAACTTACTAAAATAGGTCTTGAGGGTGAGGTTCTTAGATGAGAGTTGATATGTGGCCGATGTAGATTAGCTAGTACAAATATACATTTATTCTGATAATAGCATTAATTTACATTTAATTACTTAATTACTATTAGATTGGGTATAGGGGCCCCCCCATTGTTAGGTAAATGTGTTCAAAGTGTTTTTGACAGGGCCAAGGGAGCGTGACCACCCCAATTTTGGTGTCTACATTTTTTTCCCTTTTTGTCATGTACTTGTAGTTGGAATCGACGCTGACAAATAGCGGGGGTGCCCCCGTGTGGGTAAGGTGATCCCCCTCCAACTAGAACTGCTGAGTAGAAGGCAGCACCGGGGAGTGGTGTGCAGAAGGGTGAATGGATGAGGAAGAGGGGAAAGGAGGGTAAAAGGGGGACAAATGTCCACTCAGAATTTAGTTGAAGGGTCCTGGTCAAAGGTAGTAAACTCAACGCAAGGCACCTGTATACATAACATACTATGGAGAGTAGAAAAAGGTCTCCATTGTCTAAGGTCGATAGTTTAATCCAAACACGTTGAGGGATTCTGATATCTAGTTATGGACATGGCAAGAAACATGACCGCATGTCAAGTTGCCGAACGTTGTAGGGAGGTGTTCGACCCAAAGGGGGGTCAGGATAAACGCATGACCAGAGGCAGGTAAGGCTCAAGATGGTAAATCAACAATAGGTACTTGTGACAAGGACTGTGAAACCATATTGAGCAAAGTCACTAGCGATGTCTAGGGCATACACGGGGATGGGCAGTAGGTAAAATAACGAGTCCCCGAAAATTTGAATCAATGATGAGGTGAGGGGATAAGTGTAAGTCCAAGAAGGGCAAAGTGGGTGGCCAAGAGGTAGGGTAGGATAAAAAAGGATTCAAGTCAAAAATTGGTAGGGGGTAAAAAATACTAGTATGACCATGATGTTTAGGTAACTAATGGTGGTAAGCTAGACTGACCGTCATGGTAGCTAGCATTAGGACCAGTCAGTTAGGTAAACAACAGCCAGTTACTCTGGTTATTATAACAAGAGAAAATATCATTTTTTCAATTCTTTTATCTTTTTAAAACGGTATAAAATGGTAGAAGAAACAAAGAGTTTGAAAGTTACAAGGTGAGACTGAATCCTGCGTTGTGAGCAACCGTGTGGAGGAGATGGGTGATGTGATCTACAAGCTGAGTTGGAATCGTTGTAGTGATTGATTGGTTTGAGAGTGAGGTCATGTTGGTTATTGGTACTGTGATGATAGTGATTGGGGACAACCCGTTCGTGACCAGAGGTGCCACATAGAGATTAAGTGAATGAGTATGGTTCAAACCTTTTCCAATCCTTTTGTGAGGTCATTAGGGTAGAATTCAGGTTTTGAAGAAAAATGTTGTTGATGGAGTTAACCTGAAATTGGATTGCGTGGGAGGGTCATGGGTAAATAAGATGGACGGTCGGTTGGGGATAGCGCGGTGTGAGGGGTGGTGACGGTGTCTGACTAAAAAAAACTTGGGAAACTAAAGGCAATCTTCCGGGTGTCACCGTGAACGTGATCGTACATCGTCAAAGTGATGACGTCAGTAACGTCAATTTACTCATTCCGATCAGGGTTACGCGATGTCGTTTCTGGTAAAATGTGGTCAGCTAGGAGGACCGACACCAGTTTGGGGGGATCATTCACCTAAAAATGTGGGCTAGGCAGGGGTGGTGGTTGGGACCAAGTGTCAGACGTGTGGGAAATTGGGAATGTTAGGAAGGGAGTCAAAATTGCAGTCTGTAGGTTGCAGTTGTAAATGTTAAAGTTATGCTAGTAGGTGGGTAACGGTTAGGGTAGTAGTTGGCTGCTGTGGGTCGTTTCTTCCTTTTATCTCTTTGGGTTGTGTCGGTTCGGTGCCGTAGGTTGGTGGGTTTGGTCAAGCTCGGTGATCGGTTTGGTTTGGTTTCGTACCGGTTATGGTACTTCTGGTGTGGTTTATCTTGTCAAAAAAGGGTAAGTTAGGAAATGGGATAAGAAACGGTAAGTAGGAAGTTCAAATAGGTATGGTCATGGTTGTAGTAGGTGAATTGTGGGTATGGTTTTGCGCTTGCGTACTGTAATGTTTTTATTGGATTAGGTAATACAGCTGAGATGCCAACGGGTGCACCGCTACTCTTTACATTACAGGGCGGTCGGCGACAGCCAAGGAGTTTTGTGGATGTTTGAGGAGGGGGTCTAGTGGGTTCAGCGACACAACCCTCGCATATCTTGGGGGCTAGTATGAGTGTCACCCTTATAATTAATGGATTCGACACCAGCCCATTCTAACTACCGTGGTTAAGAGGACGTCACCCTGGATGAACAGTTCAGGATCCTACATGACCTATAGTGAGTAAGCCCGGTATATTCAATCTCCTCAAACACATCTAAGGAGTTGATGCTAAGAATGTTGTTTTGGGAGGGTGGTAGAGCGACATACAGTTGCCATCTTGACTAATGAGAATGTACCTACCCACAGGAGAGTGGAGCGAGTAGGACTATTGATGGAGGAAGTTCTGTTGTTTTGCACTAGCTTAAATGTCGAGGGTGTGAGATTCCCACTATCACTGCTGGTGATACAGAACATGATATGGAGATACCTGTATCGCATAGGGCCACCTTACTTGTGTTATTATATAGCGAGTTAATGGGCAAAGCTACCCACTTCGGCGGTTCAACCTATATATTACATTCATTCTTCACTATGGGGCCTATGGGCACATTACTGTGTGTGTCCATTGATATTCCTAGAGAGCAATTCCTTTTGAGCTAGTTTTTGTCGAGTGGATATAGACATGGGTTGCAAACAGGTTAGTAGAGAGGGGGGGCTCAGACTGGCCTACATACGATGTAGCAAATCATTATACCGAGCTACGAGGGATTGTCTAGGGCATATATTATCTAAGACCCATATGCGAGTTATCCCTCTACATTATAGTGGTTGAGGAGTTAGCTGGCCTTAGCTACTTATATTGATAAAGGGTGTTGTGTAGGAGAGCAATGAGATTGACCCCATAGATAGGGTCCGACATTAATTTGGACTATTACAGGATATACCACAACCCTTTCCCATACTAGTACCTGGAAGTGGATGATTGGAGAGAGAACTGCCACTTCCAAATCAGGTCAGTACCTATTGGGTAGGAGGAGTAGGTTATAGACTATAAAATTGATAATGCTAGCGTGACCAAACATGTATGATAGTGGTGGTTTTGCCTAGCTAGGAGTAATAGCTCCTAGCCTGGATCCAGTTTAGCCACCATCACTATGCAGAGATACACCCTACGGGGTCAGGTGGTGACCTGAATTACATAGTTGGGATGGTACCAGGGCCAGCTAAACATTATCAAAGGTATAGGTGGGGTGGCCCGCAATTGCTTTGGCACATGTGGCCATCTACAAGGCTCTATATGTGCCAAGGTGGAGATGGCGAGGGTGAAGATTCAGGAGTCACCTTACATGCGAGGTTAATGGGTTTACAGGGCTAATTAAGGCCAATGATCGGCACATAATTCATGAATTATAGGCTCAACATAGCACAAAGTGTGGGTCGATGTAGCCTCCATAGGTATCATATAGGTCCCATATGATAAGGTACAGGTGGTTGAGGCCGATGGTTCCAACCACAAACAGTACCCCTATCTTTGCTAGGTAAACGTGATGCCTTGGTGAGGCTAGATGCTATCCAGATCAGTTTGATAGCGGCTGGGATATATTTGCTATCCTATGGAGAGTACTGGCACATCATGGCCTCTAGTGGAGGACTAATACTGTACTCATGTTTAAGAAGCATGGTTTTAATACAAATGCATGATGATGGTAAAGAAATGTTAGTCATAATAACATGTATGTTTTAATGTGATAAAAAATGTGAAGCAATTGATTTTTGTGTGGTTTAATTTCGCATTTTGATATAAAAAAACTAAGGAGTGTAGAATGTGTTTAGGAAATGCAAGATAATGGTTAGTGTATAGAGTGGCCGATCTAACCTCCAGGGCCACATGCCCTGGAGTGCTACACTGCATTTCCCAAATCCCAGCTAAAAGGGAGCCAAGCTGATGTAGTTCTCCCATACACTAGGGAAGAATGTGAGGAGGTAAGAGTATGGGTGAGTATGTTATGGCATGATTGAGTCCTGGTCTGTTAGTATGGTGAAATTTGGGCTCATTGGTAGAAATGATGTTGATGTATGGAAGAATAAGATGACCCAAAGGAAGTGATGAGGACAAGTCCTGTCTACAGGTATCAATCCCAATAAGAAGGTGAAAAGAGAAGAGGAGGTAAGAAAGCCCACCTGATTTGGGGGTATGATCATACGAGTAATTCATACCTGAATGGTTGATGAACATAAGATCCTAAATAACATTACATGATCAAATTATTCTAACGTGTAAAGTAGTCGCATGACCACCAGATGTCATGGTTTCTAGGTCCCTTGAGGTGTAGGAAATGAAGTGTGAATGGTTAAGGCGGGAAAGTGTATTATTATATGGTAGTAGGTATATGCTTGTGGAAGGATTTGAGGTCACAATGGGCAAGTCCATGAAGA